>WSXT02000001.1:1970402-1982352 GCA_011762715.2 Neuroterus valhalla
ACCTCAGGGGTGTTTAACCTCAGGGGCCTTCCCTCTATCCGCAACCTGGGGACGCGCTACGTAGTGGTGATAGGTACGAATGCTTAAAGTTGTTTAAAAAAATTTTGGAATCCCGAGGTAATTGTAGGACACGTATTGTTTGTTTCGAAGTAATATTATTATATTTTCCAAAATCATTGGAAATATTTGAAGTATTCATATCATGAGAAGAACATTTTTTTTATGGAAATGCATTTTATGTTATCAAAATAAACGGATTTATTCAGAAAATTGACTAATTAGGGCCCCAGCGAGGGTCCCTCAAATTTATCGGAAATTTAAAAGGATCTTTGTTAAGGGCCTCATGAAATTTTCTTTGACGGACCCAACAATTTTTGCAACCAATGTGGCAGTGCTTGTAACAGTTTTGTTAATGCGGTTTTTAACAATACTACGAAAATCCCATCTGAGCATCAGCATAACCTAATGAATATTTTTATGTGATATTACTCTCATTTTCTTTTGAGTGAATTCTGAGTGAATTTTTTCAAAGTTTAAATTACAGTAGGAGAATCTTAGAAATCAAGAACTTTTAACTTTAAAAGCCTAATTCAGAGAATGTGTGGTAAGAAACATGAGGAAATTTTGAATAGTTTACGGCATAATTTGAGAATGGATGTTTCGGGAATGTTCAAAGTTGATTTATTTTGTTCATTTACGTTTCGTATTTGAGAATGTTCAAGTTTTCTTCCTTCGGTTCAAAAATGTTCAATTATACATGATAAAAAGTTCGATTTATTAAATATTGATAGCCAGAATTGAAATCTTCAAATCTTAACTGTTTCAATTTCAGTACAAAAATCTTCAGAATCGAATTTTTTTTCAAAATTAGAAACTTGAACTTTAAACTGCACGATTAGAAATACGATCGAATTTTGAATAGTATAAGGTACAATTTGACAATTTTCAATCTTAAGGTATTTCAGTTCTGAATCATTCAAAATTCAATTCTTCATTCATGCAAAAATCTACGAAATTTCGATCTGAAATCTTTTTACAAATATTTAATTTTGAAAACATATATTTTCTCTCTGGCCTTTGAGTTTAAATTTTTTTATTGAAGACTTGGCAAAGGAAACGTTGTATCAACAAAAATTTGTTTGGAATCTTTGCACAAACTGTAAGCATATTTGTATGTACTTTGATATATGGCAGTCTTCTTTCTAAAACGTAAAACACGGAATATAACAGGAAATTCTCGAGTAGGAATCTTTTGTAATAGAATTGACACACTTTTGAATCGCAGTGTTTTTATTGATTCGACATTATCTATGTCAAGGCTTAAATTTGACAAAAAAGATTTTTCATTTGTTTAAATTTTGATACTTTTACAGGGTACGATTATTATAGATAATTTTGAGCAATTTATAGATAAATTTGGATTATTAATTTGACACTGTCCTGATTGAAAAATAAATTAGATTATAAAACCCAATGAGACTAATATGTCGACCTAATCCTATTGTTCTAGAATAAACATGTCAAAATTTGATAGACGATATGAATTCAAAATTATTTCACTTTGAATGTTTCAATTTAAAAATTTGGGTGATATTTACAGGTTTTCAAATGGAATTTGTTCAATTCTGAATTACTAAAATATTTGCTTGGCTCAATTACGCTTGTATGAAGACTGGCTTAAACTCTAAATTTGAATCAGCGAAAAATTTACTGATTGAAATAATCAAGCATACTTGGACTGATGAATCAGTAATTTCGACAGATAAATCAGTCATTTTATCTGAAAACCAGGAAAAGATATATAGCGTTGTTCACTATATTATGAAAATTATTATTGAAAATTTTCTTTAGATATCACCTGAATCATTATATATAATTATTTGTATTGTCTTTCCAATTCAAAATATCATTATATGACAGTAATAATAATAATAATAATGATCATAATACATAACAGGACTTTCATTTAGTTCTATCATTATTATATTTTATGCTCGAGTTTTTTTATAATTTTATTGAATCCTTCTTATACACAGTACCAAACACACGTTTGGAGAACTCCGTTGTTACATTAAACATTCTATTAAACAACGTCCAATAAGTCGAGGATATTTTTAGGAATTTTATCAAAATTGTTGTAAAATAATTTCTTAGTTTTGAAGTTGAAAATGTATAGGAATGGAAAAATGAGATATGTAGAATCGGGAAATAATTTGAAATAATATAATAAATACCTTTTTTAAAAACAATTTGATTCTTTCCATAAAATCCTATTTTCATCTAATGATATAAAATCAAATGAATGATTGACCAGATAACTTGAAATTACCGAATAAATTGTTCAAAATGACTGCGAATCAGTAACTTTTAACTGATTAGAATTTAGAGTGCACTAATGCAAATTTTATATTGAAGACATACGATCATAGGTTGTATTAAATCTTAAGAATATTTAATAATTTATTTATTCTTTCATCTGTTTACTAGAAAGAAAAGAATTTTAAGGTTCTCTGACTATTAATTTTAAACTTGAACGTATGTAATTGCGATTCTTAAATTTTGAACGTTACTAATTTAGAATTCGTTAAATTTGCAAGACTCTATATTTATTAAACTTTCAAGTTTTTTTATCATATTCAAATCTTCTCATTTTTAAACAAAATTATTCAAATTTCGAAAGTTTGGAGCCCAATTCGGAATTGACAATGTTCTAAATTGAAAATTTAACATTTTCTAGTTGGAAGATTTCCTCCAGAAATCCAAGACTGGAAAAAAATTTTATTCCAAATTTTTAAACGAGAGAACATCATTGAAAAATTTTAATCAATGAATCCTTTCAGCTTAAAATTCTTTAATTCTAAAATTTTCTAGTTGTCTACCTTGCATCCTAATGCGTCCCTGGTGACTACGAATAATTATTATTAACTGATAAGAAAATATCAATCGGTAGATAAGAGACAGGAGTGTTCCCCAAGAAAGTAATTTTTGAAGAAAGTCAGGCTTGGAAGGGGGTGAAAAGAGGAGAGTAACCTATGTAATATGATAGCTGCATATCATCAATATTAATGTCGTTTTTAGTACTATACAGTATCACCAGATTAAGAAATAAAGCTACTGCATTCTCTAGTACCGAGGAACGTCATCATGATTAATAGTCTTATTTCAATTGATCCGGTCCAACAGGTCTAAGACAAAACTTATGGTGAACGATTCGATCCGACGAAAAAATAGAAGAAAAAAAAACTCCTGGCATTAGACATTATTGGAAGGAAAAATAAGTGTATCGAACAGCAGCAGTCTAGCAAGGACAATTGGATATGCCAGTAGCTTGACAAATCCACCCTATGCGCAAGGGGAAAGAAAAAGTGATCGCGTCAGAATAAAAAGAAGCGTCGAAGCAGGAAAAAATAGGATGGTATCCTTGATGATCACAACCCCTGGTACTCTGGGTAGCAGGAGCAGGGTGGTCATAGAATAGTCATACGTCGTACACGCGTGCACAACTAAGATCGGTGCTGTGCGTGGCCGGCTGACACGGCAAAAGGGGGAAGAAGGGAGGGGAATGGAAAATGAGAGGGGCTTAAGACGGTGGAGGGGCAGCAGCCTCGTGTACACTGTACGATACACGAGTATCGGTGGAGGGGTGGCGTGAGAGAGGGTGGGGGTAGAGAATTCTAGGCAAGCAGCAGCAGGGCACCGGGCAGGTAAGCGAGAAGCGAACACTAGTGGGGCTGACTGTTGCGCGCCTTCAGAGCCTCGAGACTGAGGAGAGACTCTCTCTAAAATTGTGCCGCGCTCTTGTCGTGTTGTGCCTTGTGGCAGCTACCTTTTGTTTCTACCGTGTGCCGTGGACGTGTTGCTTGCTACCAGTGTGCTTCTGATACCAACGTGTTGCTGTCACTGTGCTGTCAGTGTGCTGCGCTCAGTGATATTGGTCTTGAATTGGTCCAACGGCTCCAACTGGATAGGAGGCTCGCCGCTACCCAAATCTGCCGTATGTTACTGACTAAGACTGACGGAAATCAGTGATTCAGTCTACGCTCAACCGTGATCGTGGCAACATCTCCGCTGGGTGTTTGTCTAGATAAGCCTGATGATTTGATGATCTTGGATCTAGGATTCTAGGATAGTTGGATAGTAGTTGGAGGTTTTGAGCGTACTTGCAGACTCTGGAGAACAGTGGGCGGAGATGTTGGCATGGTGCCAAGGGTCGTCGCCGACGTGCTCGAGTTCATCAGAAACGAGGAAAACCGTCACGTGCAACGACTGAGTGCTGCATCAGAGGCGGCGGGATTGGCCAGGAGCCGCCTGTTGGAATATTCGTGTGCTGAGCCTGGGATACGATACGATACAACAATTGTTCGGATTCCGGGTGCACACGAGGTGTCGTCGAGGTGATAATATTCATTTCACCTTCAGTCAATCTCATTGATGCTCTTGTTGGTTTCTTCGGGAAATCAACAGTGAGGTGTTTCTTTTTCTACAAGAGAGTGAGGTGAATTGGAAACGTGCAACTCGCGGTTATCATGTAACCAAGATATTGAGATCAAGCTATCATCAGCAGTTAAAGTGCATCGGGTGTCTGTGTCAGGGTACAGCTTTGTGATTTCAAAGTGCACCTGTGAATCAAAGTGGTTGGACGTGTTTGACGCTGGATAGTCATTGGTCAAGGAACTCGTGAGTGACAAGTGCGCGATCGACAGACGAAGGGTGTTGCGGCGGTGTTGATGAACGGATTTTAAAAGCAGCTAAGAAGGCCAGCCCGACGCAATGCGTCGACGCTGCTGACGCAACGCGCCTGGATGCGTCTCACTCTAAGCACGTGAGTGTTCATTTCGAATTAAACGTTGTTTTTAATCTTTGACAAGAAAATCGTTTTGCAATGATTTTTATCGAGGGAAAAAATAGGAGTACTTCTCTGTTCTTTGAGTGCTTGGGTGTCCGAGTACTTGGAAGAGTTAGGGCGTGAGACGTGCGCGTGTGCCTCTCTTGCGGTTCTTTTTTTGGTTTCCTCTTTTTTGTGGTATAGTGGTCGCAAGTGCGCACGCGACGAAGGTGGTGAATGATCCTGGCTCCAGACTGACAGATTTTTATACATGAAATACTGGGATGACGTCGTATCTGGATTACGCACCCCCTTTACGAACAGAATACTCCACGTCGCCTAACGCGGAACCAAATGTAAGAATTTCAGTGATATCTTCTTGAAAGCTACACAAGTAAATAGAAATCGATACTATCGGTCATTGACGGTAACATTGCCTTGCGCAATTAATCACCGCAATTCACCCTCTCTTCTATTAAAGAACAGGAATGCCGAATTTATCGCACATGGACTTATCTTTACTGCTTCACTCATATGATGATGTTATTGATTTATTTTCTCTTGCACTGGTATAAATCCCTCTCTCTATCAAATATCGAGTTATGAACCTCACAAATAAGTTGAATTCTTGCGAATCATAGTAGGAGACTGTACGTAGAATATCTCTTATAATGAAAAGAATAGGCTCTACTATACAGTATCGTAACGACTTTGGAAAAAGGCTCACCCCGTCTTAATTCAACGGTCATGCTAAGGGGAAAGAGATTAGAGGGGCTCTGAAACGTGATTTTATGGCATATTTCATGACCCCGTAATTCAGCTTTCTTTATTATACTTTCTCTCTTCAGTCAGTACCTGTCTTAAGCTTTTTTCTCTCTTTCTCCCTTTCACGCACCGCAAGATTTCAACCCTAACCACGAATTTACACCCCATGTTCCTACCTGGACGGATAGTGTATTTTGCTCCCTAATATGCCTCCGGCAATAATCGCTTTCGAAAGCGTAGTTGGCAAGTTTTCATGAAAAGCCTGTGGAAAGTTTGAGTCATTCAACGTCAACTCACCCGATAGGTCCATCCATCAATCGAACAATAGTAAGTAAGATGGTAACAAGACTATTTTCTATTCGGCGCAATATCGAATGGTGGTTCAAAACTGAAGATTATTTTTTGAGAGGGACTACTGTAGGTAATTTAAAATACAACTAACTCCTGGTCTGGTTCTCTTATCCATCAATAGCGATGGACTTTTGAATTTCTGATAATAATCACCGAGTTATCACAATTTATCGTGCACGTGCGATTGTAAAGAATTCGAGGTACTGTTCAGAATCGTATGACCATTTTCTTTGCAAAATCAAAAGAATACCTCGAAAGAAAGAGGCACCCCCTGGTGATGCATATTGTACGATTCGAGATTCCCGTAAACAGTCGATTATGGAATGCCGCCTCTCAGTTGGTTATCAAACGCAGCTGGTTGTCAGCCGGAAAATCAGACGATACGTCTCCGATAACGAGGCATATTTTAGATAAGCGGGCCTCGCAATTAAAATGCCTTCTGGATGAGCCGCGCTTAATTAAAAGGCGGTCGAAACCCTCGGTATTCAAAACCGCTAGGACGGCTATGCTTCTTAGATTTTTTACCACTGCTCTTCCTTTCTGATATTTATAGGGGTCGCTGAGTAGGTAATCCGATCAATCCTAAAGTAAAACGATACCCAGAATCACATGTTAATTAATGGAGTTTGGTTCCAGTCTTATCGTCAATGGACGTGGATAAATAACGATCAGGCTGATTTATTGTTTACTATAAAGAATGATACCACGAGTGCAATTACTGATTGCAAAGATAAAGAATCGCGTTGGAGTTAATCAAGTATCGCAGGACTATAAGCACGAGATCACTCGACTCTGTGTACGATTGAGATTTGAATGGAAATACCCAGTGGTACATGCGAATGATTCTCAGATGTTCAGTGTCACTTGATTCAATGAACTTTTCAAAGGTTGGAATTTCTAAAGCGATATGCACGTGTGTTGCAGTATTCTCTTATCACACGATTACGTAACGTTTCGCATATCTCGCTTCCATTCTATCCTTCTTCAATAGAAACGATCCACAGTGTGTACTTCCTTCCTATATGGAAACTCCATGACATACATTTATCATTTCATCACGTATTACATTTTTCCTCTAGTATTTTAGTTTAAATTCCTTTTAGAGAGATAGGTAACGTAGTCTACAAATCTACGTAAGTGCATGCCTTTTTGATGATGAACATAGAGGCAGTGTTTGACACATTATCACTCCAAAGTATTAACGCCTTAAACCGTTAACGATACTGAAAACTGTCATGAGTTACGATGTCATCAATTTTCATTAAATATATTTTTAATATATCAATTTTAGTTTCTGAAAGTATTTTAAAAACTGAATATTGTATCAGAATTAAGATCATGAAATAATAAAGGATCTTACATTAATCTGTTGTCTGTCATTCGGGTGTTATCTTCTTACAATAAAAGTAGATTCAGTTGAACAAATAAATGAATTTTGATTCAAAGATACCTTGTGGTTACTAATAAAATCAAAATTTCCGGTAACGTTGCAAGAAACGCATTACCGTGAAACACGCATGCATAGAAGAACTTATTACAGTTGTATGAAATTTGAGATACATTTAGTTATCTTTTTGATACTCTGAAGATTAAATTACGATATCTCATGGTAGAGATGTAGAAATTCCTTTCCAGAGTATTTCGCACGAGTGATAAGAGATTTCTGAAAAACTGCACTCAGGCTTTCTAAATATTAGAACGAAAATGTAGATTCGCAAAACTGCTGTTAGTGCACTCACACGCGATTGAGAGTGACCTATAGGAATGTGCAAATATTGTCAACTCCATCGGTGCATGTGCTAATATGAGTAACATTACTGAACATAGAAAACATTTTAGCGGCGGGGAATGAGTTTCAATGATCTGTGGAGTCAATTCTCGGGACATTATTTCATTTCTTTCTTACAGTCAGTAGAATTTCTTAAAGTCAAGAATTATCAAGAGAGGTGGTTTTTACATCATCGGAAGAGAAGACTATACAATCGTTAAAACAAGGTCACCTAATGTCATTATACTCACATCGCGGATTGATATCGAGCCATCTTTAGATGTGGGGCTTCATTCAATATATCCTTTCACCTATATGCGTACATTTTTGCGACTTCTATTTCATATAAATAAAACGTGTTAAACAATCCTCAAGGACTGTCATTATTGAGTATAAAATCAAGGCTTTATCTAGTTGTAGGGAAATTCCTGTAATCCGAACAAGCTGGAAATGGGTTAATTGTAGGAAACATTCCGTGATGCTGGAGAGTATATACGTAAAATTAAATATGTCGACATGTTAACTGAATGAAAGTTTAGGAATTTATTTCTTATCCTCACTTTAGATAATCGGAATTGAGTGTCGTTATAAGGGCGAGATGATGTGTGTACATTCTAAGTTCTGATTAGGATGTGAATGTAGTGGAGGGTGGGGGAATATGTTGTTTACTCCATCGAAATGCTCATTAATCGCTATGGTCCATTACCGCTATCGTCATCGACCGGGACTTCGGATTTACGGATTGACTTTTGAAGAGCCTCGTTGTATAGACAACAAAACTCCAAAGTGCCGCCTCGAATATTTCTGGATGCATAGTAAACGAGCAATTGCGCACTTACTTATCGATAATTCCTTCAATTATCGAAGCTCGATCAGGAAATGAACGATTTCGCTTCAAAATAAACTTATCTCAAACGTTGCAAATTAATACTTGATCGGATTATAAAAATTGCAGACTTTTTGCGAAAAGGGCTCAACAGGTGTAGAAAGAATGTATACCTCCATTATCTGCGAGTTTTCATGTTCACTAACATATCTCGTTTATGTCATTTACGAGAGCTCGTAGTTACCTTGAAATCTCATATACAAAGTTTCACTTCAGGTACTTACATTCTGTTTAGCATAAATAACACAAGATTTACGACAATTTTTCCTTAAGGTGTAAATATATCGTAATACTTATCAATTTTTTTGAAATAGGGAAAAGGAAAAATCAGCAATGTGTCTAAGGGCTTAGATATTTTTGGTGATCTTAGAGCCTAGACCCTCTGTTTTCTTAACACGAGCCATCCCATTAAACGTTTTACTTTATCAAACAAATGAACATGAATTTTCGGATATGTTTAAATAATTGAAAATTACAATTCAGAGATCAAGAAAATTTTTATTATTGCACAACTTATTTTACCCAGCTTGTTTTAAGTTTCTTCTTGATCAAACTTATCCTTATATGTAATATTTTTGGGGGAAAAATTTGACCGGGAATTTAAGTAAAGACCGCAAATTTACTTGAAGGAACCTAGACTATTAAAAATTCTACCGAAAAAAATACGAGAAATGATCACTTCCTTTTTATGAATCAAAAAAGATCTTATATCATCTGATTTGAGAAATATAAATTTCCTTTCATCTGATTCTCAAAATATTTCAATATATCTATACTACAGGAGAGGAAGAATTTTTATTATTTTCCATTACAAGAAAAACGTTTTGTAATTCTTTTGCTCTGTGAGATTTTCGAAGCTGACTCAAATTTTATAATCGAATTGATGATAGCCCAAATCACAAAAATAATTATTAACTAAATTTTTCTAAAAAAATGTATTTATCACGTTCTATTTGTTTTTCCTCATATATCTGACGTGGGAGATGGAAAATAAGAGGAATAATTATAGAAGAGTTTGAACAAATTGTTCTTCCAATTCAAAATTCGTCACAATTTTAAAGTTCCCTCCTCCTTATTTTAAATAAACAAAGTATTTCGAGCAGTCTTTAGAGTAGAAATAGTATTCCGAAGAAGAAATATTTCTAAATTATGATAGAAAACTTGTTTACATTGTCCATTGCAAATTTATCCTTCTTTAGATAAAGAAAAAATTACTACTTGTTTTAAATTTTAATTTGTTCGTCGGAAATCGAATTTTGTTGTTAAGTTGCAATATTTCGATTCAAAATTCATCTCTGGTTGAAACTGTAACTATACTTTGTTAAAAATTAATGCATCTGTTTCTGGTAAAAATTCAAGTATATTCAATTGAACATTGATTTTTGATTTTGGAAATTAAACTATTTTTTTGAGAATTTCTGTACGTCTATTCCCGTTGAAGACTTGGCATTATACCTGAAAATTCATCGATTTGGTTGAAAATCAATTTTTACAACTGAAAATATAACTGTTTCATTTCTAGTGGAAAATTGATCTTTTCTAGTCAAAAATTCGACAATGCGGTAACGATTTGTCTTTTTGAATTGAAAATTCAATTGTTTCGTTGGAACTTCACATATTTTGTTCGAAAATCGATTTTTGGTAGAAAAGTATCTTTTTCTTTGAGAATTAATGTTCTTCTTTAAAAATTCTTCTTTACGACTAACAAATCAAGTTATGCAGTTAAACATTTTTCATCTTGGTCGAACATTCCTCTAGTTGGAAACTCTCATGTTTGGTTTAAAATTAATTTTTTAAGGCAAAAATGTCAATATTCCATTTTTGTTTGAAAATTTTTGTACTTATTTTTCTAGTTCAAATTTTAACCATTTTGTTAAAAAGTTGTACTTTTTGGTTGAAAATCAATTCTTGTCAAACAATTCAGTTGAACATTTACAATTTCATTTGATTCTTCATCATTTTCTGTAAGAATGTTATCGTTTGTTTGAAAGTTAGTTTTTTGTTGTTGTAAGTAATTTTTTTAACTGAAAATTTCAACTTGTTCCATTTGAAAATTCCATAGTTTTAGTAAAAAATTTATTTAGTTAGTTACACATCAATTCTTTCCAATTTCAAATTTGAGTATTTTATTATTAATATGTATGATATTAATATTAGTATTAACTGATCATTTTGAAAACTCAACTCATCCAGTTGAAGATTCTTTGTTTTAGTATAAAAATTTTATGCTTTAACATTGTATTTTTTCTTAGAAAATTATTCTTTCTATTTGAAAATCAATCTTCTTGTTTGAATGTTTACCTTCATGGTTGAAAATTGAAGTGCTCCAGTTAAATTTTTCTTTTTATTTGAAAATTAATCTTCTTGATTGAAAAATGAACTATTTTTTCGGAAATACGTTTTTTTTTTGTTATCATGATTGATTTTTCCTAATTGTGAGTTTAAATATTTCAATTTTTCTAAAAAAAATGATATTTTTTTGTTGAAAATTTGAGTATTTTTTCAAAATTGATTTATCTTGCAATGTTTGATCTTTTGTGTTGACGGATGTTTAGAATGAACGTCATGAATAAAAAAAATGTTTGCATTTTTCGACAAATGTAAATATGTTACTTCTAGTTGAACGGAAAAATTGAAAAACTTGACCGTGAAGAATCGGGAAATGACATTGTCCTTATATCTTCTTCCTAATCTTCTGGATCTACCAATGTGTTTATTTTCATCGATATTTCCCTGTTTTAAAAAATTCAGATCGAAACGTCAACTTTTACTCAAGCCTTAAGGGAGTTCTGAAATACGTGACAAAACACGTTTCTTTTCAAGTATTTTTACTTTTGGATGCAACCCTTAAGGGGCAACACTACTGTAAACGTGACAAAAAACACGTTTTTTCAAGATTTTTTTTTAAATAGAATGAAAGGGAATACAATGCTGATAATTTGGGAAGTTATTATTCATATATAAAAGTAAAAAATTGGAAATTTTCAATAAAAAATATTTAAAAATGGCCGCCTTGGGGACATTTTTGTGGAGTGCCTTTTCCCGGAGGAGCTCCGCGGCACGCAGCACAAAGGGTGCAAAATTCAATCTGGAATGAAATAAAAAATTTTTCCTCAATCTACATAAAAGTAGCTAGAGCACCTCGTAAGATATTTTGAAAATATTGATTTTTGTGGAGTTGGCAAGCATTTGAAAAAAAAATCCCATTCTTTGAGCCAAAAAACGGCACCTAATCGTTTTTAAAAATTGTTTAAATCCATATATCTAAAATCCCGTACGATGTTCTCTGCGGAATATTGTTATGAAAATGTAGGCGGAGTTCCGATTGAAAATATTGAAAATTGTTCGAGTTATG
>WSXT02000001.1:1982452-1998774 GCA_011762715.2 Neuroterus valhalla
GTAGCGTTGTGGTGTGTGTGGTTGTTCACGGGGGGGGGGGGGGGGGGGGGTCGTTTAGAGGCCCTCTAATCCGTTACGTAATTTGAGTATAGTCCCTTAGTGTTTAAATTGCCAATAGAAAACTATATAGAATTTTAGTACTTCTCTCCTTTATAAAAAGGAATATAATTAACAAAGACTATTGTATAATTTTAGTTTGTAACGCCACGCACTCTGTAACACAAGATGCATTTATATTGCACAATACCCTACATAGGCTAACCTAACCGCATAGAGCTTGTTTGCAACTGGGTTATTATTTACCATCCGCAATACGTCACCATAATCTTGATTTCTAAGGTACTCCTTGCTTATGAGAATAATTGAATCTGACACCATCTTGAACAATCTAGCAAGAACAATTGGCATTGTTCTGAACTTTTCTTCATCTAGTTCCTCAATTCGATCTGTATGCGTACCTACTATAAATTAATTCATTTCTTAATATCTTCATTATTATCAAATTGGATAGCGAAACGATAATTAAACTTTTTTGAAGCAGAGATTTAATCTCAAGTCTTTTTAGATTGAACTTCCTGAGTGATCACTTGCTCAAGAACCAAGCCTAAATAAAATGAAAATGAAATACGAGTTGGATTATTTCACTAACCACCCAGGTCAAGTTTCGTTCCTCCTCTTCCATTCCATCGTCTTCCTCTCCTTCTTCTTTCTCATCGTCTCTTTGGCACGTGCCGGACAGGTTCACCTGGCGAAGATACCGGATATCTTTTCCTTGCGCGAGATCTCGATACCGTCTGCTGCTCTCTCTTCCTCTCTTTTCCGTTGCCGGGAAAAGAGACTATACGGATTCACGGTGATTTCGACGCCTGACGACGCTTCATCAGCACTTGGAGGATTATTATTGAAATTCCAAACATTCCGTTAGGATTCCGAATCAGAGTTTTCACATCTTTATTGGTCGATTCTATTACGTCTCTGTTGTTAATTATCGTGCTTATTTCTTCGCAGCGAGCAACCGTGTAATTGCGTAGCTTTGTTTAACATTAATTTTTTCGGATCCTTGATCTGCTAAGACTAATAGATTGTTTAATTTTCTGTTTCAGGTTACCACAGCTTGCCGTCTTAGCGAAGATTTTGTGCCTCCTGATGGTGAGTGAGTTTCCAGTTTGTGATAAAATTCGAACAGGGCAACGACATCAATAGTGCTTCCCTCTCCTCGAGTCTAAGATAAATGCTCCTATTTTTGCAGAGGAATACTGAATTCAAACATAAAATTTAAAGCTACATGTCGCCCAGGAAAATAGATAGACATGTGACTCAGCGGGCAACATGTGAAACTGTGGCGCTGATTGTATTACGGCAATCAGCGCCACAGTTTCACATTTTTCCCGCTGAGTTAAGTTGGGAACCAATTGTTTATTTTTTTTCATTTGAATTTGAATTTGCGACAGAAAAACGGTGCTAAATCAACAAAAATGGCTACGTCAGTTGACATAGTTTGACATATTATTAGATTTATTCACGTAAGATTTTTATTATGTACGTTATAGGTATTAAACAGTGATCTGTGGTCAAAGTGTATTGTGCAAATAGTGATTCAGCATAATATGTTACAAACATCAAAAGTGTGAACTATGGGACGTCATCGTTGCATTGTATTAAATTGCAAATCAAATTACAAACAAAAGGCCGAAAAAGCAAGGGATTAAGATACTCAGGGTGGCGACTCGACCGGGAAAAAAACCGGGAAACGACCAGGGATTCGATAAAAAACCAGGAAAAAAGTTGACTCAACCCAGAAAATTAAGAGTTTCACCGTGAAAATACGAATTATCTTGTTACAAATTAAAAAGAGATTTCATCATTCCATTAAAATAATGTACATTTTTTTAGTCTGATTCCATTACTCTTTGAATATATCTATACTTTATAAGAGACAGCATTTTTATTTTTTTCCATTATAAGAAAGACCTTTTGCAATTTTTTGCTCTGTGGGTTTTTTTAAGTAACTCAAGTTTTATAATCTAATTGATGGTAGCTCAAGCATACGAAAGAATTGTCTTCTCTATTTTTCTAGAAAAATATATTTAACACGTTTTATTTGCATTCTTCTCATTTATATGACTTGGGACAGGGAATTAAAAAAAATTATAGTTGTTTTTATTTAAGGCCAGGTAGTTTCAGGAAAGAAATATAATTGCTCTTGGAACAGGAAATTTTTGACAAGGAATGGGAACTTTTTACAAAAATTATTATTTGGATTTAGAAGAGAGGAATTTAAAAAAATCGCTCTTACAATTTGAAAGTCCTCTCTTTGTAATTTATAATGGAGAAATTTCTGCAAGCAGTTTTTAAAATAGAAATAGTATTTCGTATAAAAAATATTTCTGAATTATAATAGAAAATTTATTTACATTGTTCATTGCGAATTCATCCTTTTTTAGTTGAAAAATCAACTACTTGGGTAAATGTTAAACTCTTTTGTTGGAAATTAAATTTTTTTGTTGAGGGTGCACTATTTTAATAAAAAATTTACCTCTGGTTGAAAATGTAACCATTTCGTTGAAAATCAATTAATCTTTTTTTGGTGAAAGTTCGAGTATTTATTTGAACATTTATTCAGAAAAAATTAAACTGTTTCATTGAGAATTGATATACTTTGAGGAAAATTTGTCTTTTTTGGCGTAAATTGATCTTTATCGTTAAAAATTAACCTTTTTCGCATAAAATATATCTATTCCACTTAAAGATTCAACATTTTACCTGAAAATTCATCAGTCTGGTTGAAAATTAAATTCTTCAACTGAAAATTCAACAAATTGAATGAAAATTTGTCTTTTTGATTTGAAAATTCGATTGTTTCATTGAAAATTCACAGATTTTATTGAGAAATCTATTTTTTGGTGGGAAAATATTTTTTTCTTTGTAAATTAATTCTCTTGTTTAAAAATTCTTGCTGAAGGTTAACTATTCAAGTTTTACAGTTAAATATTTTTCATTTTAGTTGGAACGACATTTTTTTGAAAACACTTATGTTTCGTTGAAACATTAATTTTTCAAATCAAATTGTTGCTTTCCCATTTCTGGTTAAAGATGATTATTTTTTCGTTTCAAAATTCAATCATTTTATTGAAGAACTGTATTTTTTTGTTGAAAATTATTATCTAGTCAAAATTTTATCTATCTCAGTTGAAAATTCGTCTTTGCGATTTAAAATTCAACTACTAAAATTGAAAATTACCCATTTTGATTATATATTAGAATAAAAAATATTATTTTGTCGACCAGGGTGATTAATCAATTGATTTAAGATGGCAATTTTGATGATTACTGGTCCAAGAATTATTTTAGCAGATTTTTGCTCATTTCTCTAAAATAATTCTTGGACCAGTAATCGGCAAAATTACCATCTTGGAGTAATTGATTACCCATTTTTTTGTGAATTTATTATTTTGGTTTAAAATGCAAGAACATCTTTGGAAGTTAGTTTTTCTTTTGTTTAAAGTAAGATTTTTTTCTTACAAGCAATTTATTTTTAAACGAAAAATTCAACGTATTCAAATTGAAAATTTCATAGTTGTAGTTGAAAATTCATTTCTTTGGTTGAATATCAATTTTTTCCAGTATTCAAAATTTGGTTGCTGTTTGAAAATTCAACTCTTTCAATTGAAGATTCTTTGTCTTATTTGAAAATTCTTGTTTGATTTGAAATCGGTTTTTCAAACTAAAAAAGTTACTTCTCCATTCTTGGTTGAGAAAAATTATGTTTGCAGTTCGAGATCCAACTATTTTGTTGAACATTGTATTTTTTAGTTGAAAATGAATCTTTTTATTTGAAAATTAATCTTGTGGTTTAAATATTCACATCCATGGTTAGAAATTGAAGTGCATCAGTTAATTTTTTGTTATTTTAGTTGAAAATTTATCTTCCTGGTTTGAAATTTAACTGTTCCAGTTGAAGATTCATAATGCTGTTTGTAAATTCATCGCTTAGGCTGAAAAATCAGCTATCTTGTTTGAGATCATTGATTGATTTTTGTCAATCGTCAATTGAATTGTTCCAATTTTTGTAAAGAAATGATATGCTTCTGTGGAAAGTTTTAGTATTCTTCTCAAAATTAATAAATTATGCAATTTTTGATCTGTTTTATTGAAGAATGTTAAGAATGAACGTCATGAATTAAGATAAATCTTCGCGTTTTGCGACAAGCATGAATATGTTACTTTTAGTTGACCGGGAAAATTAGGAAACTTCACTGAGAAAAACCGGGAAAAGACCAGAAATTTGTAATCGTACGCCAAACCGCCACCCTGATCCTGATCTGGGAATCTCGAAAAAACACAAAGATGAGGAAGAGATTAATTTTTTACCGTTCCAAAAATTATTCGATTCTTATCTGATATTCAAATGAACAATTGGGCGGAAGGCGATCAGCGCCGCAGTTTCAAATTTCTTCCGCAGTGGCTCAGTGCTAAGGTTCATGTTCTCCAAATTCATATAAGTGATTTGCTACTGGTTCAAATAGCTTAGTTATTGATGTCATTATTGTCATTGCCCTATTAGCTGTTCGAAGATTAATGAAAAATATTTTTTCCGGTCATTCATCATTATTTAACCGCAAATAAATGTTCTGTAAGGGCGTATCTGATTATATCATATAAATTTAAGTTCGATGTGGCTTGATGCGGACTTGGTAGTTTTATACCTACAGCAGGGCTTGAGGGAGGTTGACTGGGTCAGATCACAGATATCGATATCACGAAGAGTCTACCCATCAAACGTGCTCGCGTGCTGGTAGCCGTGCCAAGAGCCACTCAAGTCGCACGATTACATTGGCAGGTTCTTACCTGCCACAGATTAATGATTGCTGCTTCCACACCTACGCGTTTACAACGCTGCAAGTTATCTTCCTCGTTCTCACTTACTTATTTTTATTTTCTCCTGTTTGTATGTGTACGTACTGCAATGTCATGATATCCGTATATGCTTACTTGTCATATTTTGTTTTTATTTCGAAATCACACCACTTGAAATCATACACTTTGAAATTAAAAACCTTTCATCAATAATATTGTATATTCGTGTTGAACAAGTTTAAATGGAATCACAATGAGATCCTATGATAAAGCCTTACTAAAGTATCGAATATGAGACACATCAGGACTGGATTACTTACTTTTTAAAATATTTTTCATTGAGTTTGAATAAGGATGAGAGTAATAAAAATAAGAAATAGAAAAGCTTTTGTAGCAATGAGGGCTCAACATTTGGTTTTGAAATTCATTTTCTTAGATAAATGAGGAATATACAAATATAATTCAAATTAGGATTTATGCTCAAATTAAATCTTCAGAAATTTTTTTTTTTTTTTTGTTCAGAATGTTCTAGTTGGCGTTCTAATTTGAGGGTAGGAAGTCTTCTGCAACAAATATCTGTGACAAATAAATTTGCCTCCAAAATCACCTAATGTGGGAAAATTTTTCTTGAAGAAAACTACTTTTTGAACCTAAACCAGCCTATTCGCAAAAAATATTGTTTAGGAAATGTTAAAAATTTCATGGATCAGATTTCATGGATTATCAAGATTCTAGAACTGTACTCAAATATGATAGGAGTTTTTTTTCAAAATTTGATGAATAATTCGTGAAAGATCAGAGCAAACATGTTAACTATGTTTCACACCATTTCTCAAAGGTAAAGGCCACAAAAAGTTTTTTTATGAGCGAGAACTATTTTCCTAATTGTCCAGTTTAATGGTACTACTTCAGCATTATTGTGTTGTTTCAGGATTTTTTGGACAAATGCCATGAGCAATATTATTAATTTATTGAAAATAAATTTAAAGTTTTTGGTACTCGTAGTACAAAATTCGTCGGGCATGATTTTTCCTTGGCAGATTTTTTCCGTAATAAATTGGGAGTCGTAAAAAGATCGAAAAATCCTATTTGAGACTTTTCTAGTGCTGTTGTCCCAATAAGTAGAGTCAATCTGTCAAATTTTGTGGAAAAAATACCATAAAACATTTTTTGCGAAGGGGCAGGTTTTTGAGAAACTGAAAAAGTTTTTGGATTTAATATATCTTGGAAATGGTAGGTTTTTGGGAAAATTTGTAAGGACAAAAAAAATCGACGAAAATTTCCGACGAAGGCGACGTTAGTGTGAGTACATAATAAATCATTAGTTCAGACTGAATAAATAATTTTTTTGTAAGTAGGACTTTCAAATTCTTCCTAATTATGATAAATTGTTATTATGGATTATTTTTATTATTATACATTTTTTTCCAAAACTATGCTGACTTCAGTATTGAACGTGATTTAAGAAGGTTTTCAAAAAATTGTATGAAACAAGGTGTACAAAAATGTGCTTGTAATTGTTGTTGAGCTTGCGACATGGATAATACGCTTTTTTTGGCACTTTAGCACCATCTATCAATTGCTTTTTTCATCGCAGCATGTCGACCCAGTGTTAAAAGTTGTATAAAACATTTCCCCCAACACTTTTTTCCGTTACAAATTTTCCCAAAAACCTACCGTTTCCGAGATATATCAAATCCGAAAAGTTCTTGAGTTTTCTCAAAAACTCGTCCTCCAACGATCCCGCATTTTTCAGGTTAAGCTTTTTGAATGCTTTCCTAACGATTTCCGCAAAAAAAAGTTTTATGGTACTTATTTCCAAAACGACCTTTTTTCTGACAGATTGACTGTACTACTATATATCTAAGATACAATTTTAGAGTAGTTTATGCTTTAGTACAGATAAGTCTTATATCAAGTATTTTAGAATTTATCCCACATCCTAATATACTCCCAATAAAACTTTTCTGATTGGATTTTGTAATTCAGACAATTTTTTTCTGAATTCAAGTTCATATCTGAATGTATTTGTAAATTTAACTTGTAAAATTCTGAGCCTATACATTTTTTACTGCGTCGTGTTATTTCAAAATGTGAACAAATGAACGTTCAAGTATTACGTCAACAATTTGATATTGAAATCAAATTGATGATACATATAAAATCGAAGGAAGTGGTTTGTCAGCTTGACTAAAAAAATGACTTTAAATAGTGCATATGGACAAGAAAGGATAAGATGAGTAGACGTCACGGAAAAGAGCCGTAGAATGTTTTGCGATGTCGCGCGATATGTGAATCGACCGTAAAAGTTGGGATATGCTTCTTACCCGGATAAACTGGGCAGCCTCCGCGTTCCCATGCTTCGACGTTTTTTAACGACGTCGTTTTCGGTCGTCGAACCGAACAGACCAAACTTTAGGAACCCTCTGAACCGATCCTTTTCCAGTCACCTGAAATCTTCAATATACTGGTTTACTATCAATATCACTCCATGCGTAAAATCTAAATTCATACATATTAATATCACTGCATGAATCGTATGAGCAAAAGTGGTTTCGGTTGTAGCACTTTCAAAAGTCGTAAACTAGAATGAAGCTAATGCAAATCGACAAAAGATTCTAATAAAAAATTATATTTATTCTAATCAGAACGTTTTCATGATTTTTTCAGGTGGTGATGTGCGGGGCGGTTCCGGCAATGGTGCGCTCCGTGAGTCTCTACTCGACTTGCAGCAGCGGCAATGTTACCGTAATCGGTCGCATGGTCAAAGCCACAGAGCTTGATGCTCAAAACGCACCTTATCGTAAGTGAATTATCAATTTTCTAGTTACTATATTTATTTTTAATATATTTACATGCACAAAAACACTAAGGCACGTAACAGAAACTTAGAGTCGTGACTCCACTAGATAAGGACAAGTGGACCTTTTACCAGCTTTATGAATATTGTAATCAGCCTCTGCGGTTTTACTACTTTTCCGAGAAAGCTCGCGATCAATCGACAGAATCGAGTACGGGCTGGACATTAAATATCCGATACTTTCAAAATTTAGATATCGTGCAGTAATTCTTCGGTAATAAAAATCGTAGTTTACGCAGCCTCTATCGATGAAGAGTTTTAAAATGAAGTTCAGCAAGTTCGTAAAAGTTCCATTTTTAGTTTAATAATATACACGCTATCTTCTAAGTGGTATATTACACCAGAAAAATTCCAATACATTAGAAACTATGTAAAAGCTTACAGAATGAATTTCTTCATATATTTTACCTTGATGCAATTGTTCTTGGCTAGACTCTTTTTATCACCTTATTGGCTCTCTGCTTGGTGGATTTCCTCATTCAAATAGGGAATTCATTTTAGTCTCGTTCTGTATTTATTGGCACCATTTTCGAGTCAGACCATAACCGGTAAATGATCACTTTTGTGTCAATGGCCTCAAAATACATACCTTGCAAAATTTGGATTGATACCATAATACTGGAAGTGATACTCATACGTGTAATGGCACTATATTACACATAATATATGTGTGGATGTCGTAAGAAGCATAAAATTCGGAGGAGTTGGAGTTTGCTGAAAGACCAAAAGTACAAAAATGGTTTGCCATCAAAACAGATATAACAACGGTTCGTTCAGATTTAAAAATGCGAAAAAAGATAAAAGATTCGATCAGATGACGAGTAGCCCTTGTTTACTATAGTTTCACAACTCTCCAATGGGCATCCAACCATCCACACATATATTTCATGGATCTTTAATATCCACAGGAGGTCTTATGCCCAGCAAAAGACCACCGGTGCAGAGTATGCTCACTGAATGTTTTACAGATTTATAAAGAAGCATACCGATAGGAAAAATAAAAGCAATACATTTTACGATGCAGAACGTTAAGTTATGAATATTGGTGCAACTTTCAGTTAGATATTTTCAAGTTTTATCGAGAGTTACTGAAGTTTCTGTGCGAGAGATACAATTGACAAATAACCATACTATTTTTATTTATAATAATCTAATGACCGTATGTGATAGCTGAAAGCCTATAACCATATAGATAGGAACGTTTATAGCAGACATTACCAGGCACAGCTGACGCCTGTTACAAACTGAACAGATGATTGTATAACAGATCGATCGTTAGATGGAGCCAACAAGATCATAAAGAAATTCGAATGCAACACTTCAGGTGTAGATGTACTACCAGAACTGTACTGTACTGTATTCGCCGTACTTTTCCAGTACTGGGACAACCTCTAACGCTAACATGATAACTAAGTTTTCAACTGTTATTGGGAATCAAAAGTTGCAATGCGAGACCTGATGGACATCTAGCGAACTAGTCAACATGGCTACCTATGGGATACACGTAGCATTGTTTACATGTGTGTTGCACTCAAATACCGCGATACTAATTAATTTTGTGTCAGATTTTGTTGTTGATAAACGTTCCAAATGGTTGAAACGACTCAAGATTCGAGATACTGATCAACAAATACTAGTTTGCTCTCTGCATTTCAGCGTTGATGATTTTGTATTTGCTGGTTTGTTTTTTATACAGTTATTACGTGGTTCTTAAATGGAATTATAATAATGATAATTAAATAAAATCTATGGCTTGTGCCAGCTTTGCAACTGCAATCCATGACAGTGACAGACACTTGTTTATTAATCTCACTGTTGTTATTATTATCACGAATTATTGCTCTTTTACCTTTGATCATGTTTCTGGAAGACGGCGTTGCAACAGCATACTCACACAATGTTTTTAGAGAGAGTAGCAACATTTTCATCACATTTAAATTATACTTTACTTGTATAAACGTGTTAAGACTAATGCTAATCATATGCATGTCGGATCCCATAGGCAGCCATGTTTGTTTTGATACAGCTGCGCCTCTTTGCCCGCGGTGGATGTTTTCTTTACCAATACCAAACTGGCCAACAACTTACGCGCTACTACTATTTCAGCCTGGGATCATACCCTTGATATTAAAAAAAAAAACCTACAACCTTCCATAAATATGTTTCAACCTTCCATGTGATGCAGAAAGCATAATGAAAAGGTAATTGAAAAAATAATTTAATAAATAATTTGCACTTTCAACAGGTGGAAATGAAAGATATTGTGCCTTAAAACGGGTAGAGTGAACGTTCGAGAAAAGGGATATGAGCTTAATCTCAAACAAGCCTTTACCCGTGAACGGTGCTCACCAATTAATTGCGCTGCTTCTACTAATTAATTGAATCTACCGCGCGATGGGACGCCGATTGCGCAGCAACTTTGCCCGAGAGGAGCTATTTGTTCCTTCACTTCGTTCACGCTCTCGTTTCTCTTTACTTCTCTCTTCCTCACACATCTTTATTTTTCTCTCTCTCTTTCTTCAACATCTGAATCTGCGTGTACCTCGCGATCGAGATCGATGGATTGTATGAATCGTAATCTCGGGTAATCAGTGCCTAGCGGCACCTCAAGATCAAAGTGGAATTTAATTTCTACCTGAGGATCTTAAAAATGTGATATTTGTTGCCTCTCCGTGACGAACTTCAAAGATCGCTAACTGATGGTATAATCGACCTGTATTCTTCGAGCTTTCCGATCAGTGACCCTAGTCTAGTTTCATGAAATAAGAAGAGGAAAAACTAATACTATTTTCCCTAATTATTTTTGATATTCTAAACTCGTCATCATCTTTTGCTGCAGAGTGGGAGTGACAAAAGTAACAAAGTGGAAGACTACAACAGGCTATCTCGCTTCGAAGCTAATCGACGCAAAGCCATCCACCAGCCATTCAAATCATAGCGATAACGGTTCTGATTTGAATACCAATTATACAGCGGATGCCCATAGCATCGTTGAATGTTGTCAAGACTTAATTAATTTAAACAGTCGATTAATTAAAACGGCACCCAAGTGTCCACGCCAACATGAAAAACATTTTAATGGAAGAAAGCTCCAATTAGATAAGGTACGATAAGCTTAATGAATATCCGAAGGTTGAAGAAAGTATGTTTTTATTGCAGTCATAAATTCTTCCTTGCACATCGCTCTCTTCTAGTCGTGAGTACGGCTGACGTTACAAATGAAGTTGTAGGATTCCAAGTCTGCACAATAAGTTTAATCTTAACCTTGCAAGAATTGACAACTGTGAATTCATTTCATCCCAAGTTTATTGACACAAACATGGGATAATAGTGAGAAAATACTATATACCTATTATTGCATACCTTCCCTTTGTGCATAGTCAACTCAGTGCTCGCCCTAGTTACTATTATAGAGCTTTCGTACTTCCTGACTTGGAATGACATTAAGATCAACAAAACAATATGCACCAAGAGCTATATTCTTGACGGTTATCGTTCATGAAGGAAGGATCGTTCAGAGTATATCCTGTTGTTTCAAACTAGCTAGACGTAGGGTGAACTGGTAAACAGAAAAGGTGCTACCAGCATTGATACCAGTGCTTTGTTTTGCTCCAATAGCCTCAGAAAGCAATAACTTTCCTAAATTAAATAGATATCGATGATAGACAGAAACATGAGATAAGGAATAGGCTGACTTATTATTTGTTTTTAATCAACTTAGGTTTGAATTTCGTTGCCAAAGTGTGAGAAATTTGGAGTATCTCTAATGAAAATAGGTGAAAGAAAATCGATAGGTGGTCGTTGATACAAAACTTTGAATCAAAAAAACATTTTGTTAAAGTGACCCAAAAATTCTGTTGCAAATGAGCGTATTCTACTTGGCATAAAATTACAGTTATCGATTGTTACAATATTGTCATTTAATGTATTTTATTGTGAGAATATATTCCCACGAAGAAAGGTTGAACACAACTGTTTGTCAAGGACCCATGAGGGTAACACATCTGAAACCGCAAAACCATCCTGAATTTAATCGAATTTTTGATATCACAAGTATTATGAAGAGACGACTAAAAGAGTAATGGAAATAGCTTCCTGTCCTCAAAGAGAGAAAAACTAAAAACTTGATGATAGCAAAAAACCGTTTTCATCAATATTTCGGCCTCGAACTCTTGGGAACTGCAGGAAATAATGAAACGTCTCGATTACCCATGGCAAATCGCTTTACTTGCTTCGAAGTTTCTGCGATGAAAGCGATCACCATTATATATTGTAGGGTGAAAAGCAACGCGAAGGAATTTATTCATGGATGCTCTCTCCTTCCTGACCCGTATGGACGAGCGGAGGTTGCGAGAAGAGAGTCTTCTGATCGGAGCCGCCGCGAGATTAGAGGCTGCCAAATGAATTAAAAGCCAATTTTAATCAAAAGCGGACACCGGCTTTTAGGCACGATTACCCTCGATAATAACCGGTGGGAGGGGCCGCCCTCTGCGGATAAGAGACTCGGGGATAAACAAGGGAGAGAGAGAGAGAGAGAGGTAGAGAAAAGAAGAAAGGGGTAGAGAAAAGAATGGATCCCATATATTACTTCTACGTGATCCTCTAGTACAGGAACCCATTTACCAGACTTGTCGGGTTCGCAACTCTTGTGAGATTATAACGACAGCGATTAACAGCCTGATCATAGAAGGGACACTTTGAAAAACTTCATTTGCTACGCCTTCAATGGTACACCTTAAATGGTACACCTTCGTGGATAATATGAAGCTTTTATCATAGTGACCTCCGTAGGTCTTATTATTGATCAATAAAATAATTATTTTGAGAGCCTCTGGTATGTCAGAAGTTTGCATTGGTGCGTTATGAAGGCGTGTATGGTGACCCTATCATTAACACCTTAAACGGACGCTTTGCTTGGTAAATTGGCATCGTTTTTTTCAACCAGAAGCGTTGGATGCACCAATATTCTCAAGATGTGGATCAAAGGTGCGACAGGTGAAGGCTGGTTTACCTGCCTGACATGATAATCACAGCCCTTACACTACACGAATAATTAAATTTCAAGCAGGATATGGATTTATGAGTTACGTCAATTATGAACTGCAATACTTTGAAATCTTATTTGTGCACCTCAAAAATGGCAAAACTGCAATATATAATAATCGCTAAGATTTTAAGCTTAGGGTAGGACGATGATGTGTATTTTAGTTCTGACAACGCAATGTCCGTTGAATGCGAAGTAGAATTTAATCAAAGAAAAATCAGTCATATCGTCAGAAAGTTACAATTAAAATCTACCGCAGTTGCATTCCAGCAACTTATAGGGCAATAAAATTTTAAAGCTGATAAGATTGGATTCTACCTCTGGCGCAACGGCTCACTAAAGAACTGAATTAAAAATAAAACCGATTAAAACAAGAAATTGAACTCAATAATGGTACTATATAATCATTTTCTTGATCTTCTCCGAGATATCATACTTTCCATGCAAGTCTTACATTCATATGTATTTGCGTATACTAAGATATGTATCTACACAGAGGCCTCGGAAGTACCGTCATATAATGCTCCCTGATTAACGTAGGAACGGGGTTGTGAAATAAAAGAATTTGCACGAACTAAGATAAAATGATCCTAAATTTTGTTCCGAGCAATAATGGAACTGTTTAGTAATATTTTGGGTACCAATTGTGTCACTTCCTTCGTAAACAGAATCTTTGAATCTTTATTAATGATAAAGCTGAAAGAAGAAGCTATAAATCAATCTTTCCCGTAATCGACAATGCAAATCACTTCATTGATAGGTCTTGTTGATACACACTTGATTGAGTTACAGCAGTATTCCACGTCAGTTCCAATCAATATTGGGATAGACACTTTCTCTCATGCTTCATTCGTGTTACTCAACACAAAATGATTTTTCTCCTACGCTTGAGAATTAAATACATACCTAAATATAAGAAAGATAGCCCACATTAGAGCAAGAGATATTCATTTTTCTGTTGTCCTGCCGAGACATCCAATGAACAATCGATAAATCTATATCTCTATATGAGGTCTGACCAAATCAAGAACCAAGTTTCTCCAATGTTTGTAGCAAGTATTTGGCCGTCGAAGGACCCCCGCGTGGTTCGTAGGGAATTCCGATGATCGTTTTATCGTTCCTTGAGTTGGTTCTCCTATAGTTTCGAAGCCCCAGACGACCTCCCTTCGTGCTCCCAAGTGCCAGCCAAGGGCGCTCTCACGGTGTCTCAATCTTCCTCGGTGCAGAATCTTCTCTCTTTTGCTCACAAGCAAGTGAGCTTGAGTAATCGTCGGTCCTCGCCGAGGCTTGTTGTCGACTCTCGAAGATGGAAAGCAGAGAAGATGAGACGGAGGTGATGGATTTGGGTGGAGGTGCTGACACAACGACGCCGGCGGTGGCGGCACGAGAACTGACTCTTCTCTTTGCTGAAGCTTTACTTTTGTTCACTCTTCTTTTATGAGAAAGTGTTTCAAATGAGTGCTACCCTGTCTTTCCTGGAAACTCACAACGCAGAAAGACAAAATTAGGATTTGGTCAGACTTAGATGGACAGATGGTTTTTCTAGAAAGTTTTTTTGAGACTTTCAAGGAGATACAAGAGAATTAGGTCTATCAGAATAAATAGATTTTTTCTACGAGATGATCAAGTTGAAGTTCTCGTCAAGTGTTCTTTGTGGAAGGATCGTGTCGAATATGTTCCTGCGACCCTTAAATATAGGCATGGCCTCACAATCATGGACAGTGTCCATTTGATAGCCTACACTTGATTTCTCACTCTTACTATAAAATCTCTCTAATACACACAGCTGAGGAACCACGTGATTGCTCGCCGATCCTTTGCTTGCAAGGAAGACCTTCATACTGATCAGGAATAAAATACGCAGAGTACATTTTTCTTAATTTTGCAATAAATAATTTATAGATATTATATTCGAAATTTAAGGTTTTTGGAGATTCTAACGACATGGTACTTCACTAATTTTTTTAAAAATCAGCAAATTTGTAGAAGGTTCACCGAAGTTCAACTAATATGGTTCTAAATATCCCAGTTTTCATAAATTTTAAACTTTCATACAGCAGTAAATTAGTTGCTCCTACATAAATAACAATTAAGTATGCTTGACGCAGATTTAGTTTTTGTTTTTATATGTTCCCCAGAATGATGATAAATGTAAGAAAATTAACACTATTTATTCACGTCCCCTTTAAAAATATTCTTGAACTGAAAATATTTTTAATCATAATTTTAATTGTTTTATTTTACGCGTTTATTCTTCTTTAATTATATTTTGATCATCCTCTAGAAGTTTCTTTTTTTCTGAAATGCAAATGAAGTGCAATTAAAAAGTTTTAGAATTGAGTAAAACTTAAAATTGACATTTTTCAACTTTTCAAAAAATGAAATTGGAAACGTTTCGAAAACTTCTCTCCCTCCTGAACTTCGGAATCTTTACCTTTTTTGTGGAATTTGTATAGAATGATTAAAAATCACTGTTATACTTTCCACGTTTCTTTCAATGTTTGTGAGCTTCAAATTTTCCAAATTTGAGGCGAAAGTGGATTTTTAACAGTTCCTAATTTTCGATTTTGAACTTAAAATGTCTTCCAAACTCAATCTTGAAATGCATGTGAACTATCGAATCGTTCCAATAAAAAGTAATGCATGTTGACGAATTTATAATATTAGAAAGTGGTATTATAGACGTGAATGAATGATTTTATTGAAGAAAAATTGGAATAAGCTATTCGAGTAAAAATTATCGATTTATTGCTCTGTCAGTGAAAAATCTCTAAAAATCTCTAAACATTGTCTGAATAAAATTCTTATTCTCAACTCCATAACTCAAGTAACAATAGTAATATATTAATAGAATTGCAAAAACCCGTAGATTTGGAGTATAATATTTCTGAGTTAGTAATTGCATCAGGAAATTTTACTTGTTGTATTTTATTTCCCAATAGTAGGAAGAAACTCCCTGCGTGCACAGGGTGGGTAATAGGGTGATCCAAACATACATCAGAAATTTTTTTTTCGAATTTTTATGCAAAACGCCCGGGAATTTGTTTGAATCCACAAGGAAAAAAACGCATTTTTTTTGTAAAAAAAAAAAAATATTTAGAGGTGGCACAAGCCCCATGAAGTTGAACACGTATTTCCCATAAGAGAAAAAGACGTTTTTGTAAATTTTTTTCAGAATTCCCAATATTCGGGTAAATCGAGTTCGAAATTCAACATTCCTCTTCACCATTAGTCACAGAATGCGAATAAAATATTACTTTTCAAATATTACCCCCCTAAGTCTGTTTTATAGGGTCCCAAAAAATCCCCATAAGTGAAAAAATTGGTTTTTCGAGTTTTTGGCGCTTATTATGATTTTTCTGCGGTTTTTTCAACGCAGATTGTTTCAAATACATGCAATACTACTTTATACTGATAATTAGATGTTTATTTAGCTTGTTTAAACAATTTATTATTGTTTTTAACAACTTTCTCTCAGAAAAAAGTTAGAAAGTCAAGGTTTTTTCTGAATTTTTCAACTTATTTTCAACGTTTCAGTTAAAGCGAGGTGATAATCAAATA
>WSXT02000001.1:2000884-2024471 GCA_011762715.2 Neuroterus valhalla
GTTTATAAGAATCATGAAAAGTTAAATTAATAGACGATACTGAATATTCTCGGAGCGGAAATTGTAATGATCATTTAGCTAACTCTTCCTTTACAGCGATCCGCTAATAACTTCTGGCCGGAATATCGAAAAAAGAATATTGAACGGGAGAAAAAATGTTCTTAATTGTACAATTTTTTTTGCATCAACACATATCTTATGATAAAACTCATGTTCGAAAACGTATGATTAAAATATCGTTAACTTATTGTTTGAATAAGTTAGCAATTACCCCGAGAGTTAGGATGGGTTGATTTCAGAACTCTCATATGTGGAAATATTAAGAAGAAGGTGGGTTTGGCATAGAAAATATCACGGGCTTCTCACTACATTTGCGGACAGAATTTTTTCAGTAAAGATAAAAAACGATGAATTAGCTGTTTGTTAACATTTTAATGTTTTCGTGAGGTACTATATGACTCAAATAAGCTTGAGAGTCCCTTAGATGAAAGATATCACGTGTCTGAGATTATTGTCTTAGCTGGCTGTCAAGAACGATTCGTCGCTAAAGACTACATTTGTGTAAAAAGTAGAATGAGGAGAGAGATGAAAGAGATTCCAGGATGGATCAAATGAGGAGGAGGAGGAGATGGATATCATAGAGTACCCTCGTGCAAGGTCGAAGGGTACACTAATCATTCGCGACACCCAGTGCCGTTGGCGTTGCTCCTTGCACGAGTTTTCTTCTATTCTGCCTGAGGGAAGTATTGGCTGTTAGAGACTAATGGATTGCGTTACAGACTGATTTAAATGCGAACTGGATTTCATTCCCAGCTCGATGGGGCATCGATAGCAGCGTTGAAGCGCATTGCGTTAGTTTCTTAGAGCAGGGGCTAAACTCAATTCTAGGGTGTCTATTAGATTTTTCTTCTACGTTCGTACATCCGTGTGCTCAGCAGGTTATTTCACTTGATCCGGAGAAAAATATCGTATTTGATATGTGTTGTACATTTTTGAGATCAGCTTCTTCATTTGGAAATCAAAGTATTTTTATTTGTCTTCTTATTTTGGAACTCAAAATATTTTGCTGAAATTTTGGGGATCGCTGAAAAATGTCTTTTGAGGAAAGTAAATTTTTGTAGAAAATATTTTCAAAATTTTAATTTGTGCTCGCAGTAAGATTCATTGCCATAAAAAAAGAACTTCTGAAAGTATGTGCGCTACAAATTTATTTTAAAGGATTGTGTAGCTTTTTGACGCCACGCTTTATCTTATCATCAATTTTTTTCAAGAAGGAATAAATCAATCTTTGAGTTTAGTTCGAAAATGGAAGATTTCACACAGAAATTAATTTTTTTATGTGCTTATATCATAATTTAATTTAATAACATTACTAACAGTTTTGTAATAACAAATGATAGTAATTTTTGGATATTTTACATTTTTTGCAGTCGTAAAAACTAACTTCGGTAAAAATATACGATTGTTCTTAATTTCGCATTAACATGAATTTCCTTAATAATAAGGATTTAAAATTAACAGTCTATAGTTAAAAAAAAAAAAATAAATACATCAATAGATGTATGTATGATTATATAGATATAATTAAGGTTTTCAGAGATCAATCTTTACAAGCTTCTTTTTAAGACAGGTTCTTCTCAGTTTTTCTGTGACTTCTACCTGATTATCTATATTTAATTTATCCATGTGATTCTTCTCTTGAAAATTCTGACAGTGAATTTGAACTTTGATTTTCATTCATATGGACACTTTGCTGTTTATTTTCCTACTAAAAACATAATTATACGCAGTGAGGAACTTTTTAATTTATAAATAAACACCATTTCCATGAAAAATTTATTAATATATATTTTTACATTTAGTTTAATTCATAAATAAAGATCATTTCCACGTTAAAAAAATTCTAAGTCCACACTTCCGATCAGATTAATAAATAAGATTTCAATCAAACATGTTTAATCATTAATGTTCATAATTTCACTGAATGTATGGAAATAAACAACGACCGTTAATGCACCTTGAAGATAAATGAAGCTGGATTATACCAACGTAACCTCTGCTAATCTGTCAAAAAAAATTTCAGGATTGTGAGAAGTCAAAGGTTTCCCAAATGAGAAGAATATTTTTCCAGTTTTAATTATGAAAATCGCATTCTTTGTTTTTTTTTCAGTGCTTCTATGAATATAAAAAAAATTATTTATCGAAAAATCATTAATTTTCTGCGAATGTTCAGCGGAGAGGCTCAGTAGGTCGGGCTGCCCGGACAAGCTGAAAGTAAGGTTATGTCGCCCGTTCTGATATATATTTCCATCCTTTATTCATCAAATTTTGTTAACAAATATAAAATTAATCGTCAACTACGTCGGTGGATACTAATGAAAATACGCTAGGTTTTTGACCGTGGCGGAGCGACGATTTAGGAGGCCCTGGTTTCACTCATGGGAAGGGGCCCCTCGGGAATAAATTTACTTGCAAAACCTAAACTTTTGGGGGCCCCCCGAGGTCCGGAGCCCTGAGGAATCTAACCAACCAGACCAGTGGTAGCTTCGCCACTGGGTTTTAAAATTTTTTTCTTAATTTGTGGAAAAAGTTCTCAATTTTCACATTCAAAGCTTGGAGGAATGAGTCATGATCGCTGTTTATGTATTGACGTAACCGGAAAAATATTTCCGTGGACACTTATATTTGCGTGCATATATTGTGAATATTGCATTAAAATTGGAATATTTATAATAGGAATTGTACTTCTTCAATCAAACTTCAAGAACCTACGGGATACATTATTTAATTACTTCATTATTTATATTATACGTAGCTCAAAATATGCTTCAGGCATTTGTGGACATCTCTCAAAGCCATTTTTTGGGCACGTAATATTTGTTTACTCTGAGTTATGATCATTGAATTCAATTTTTACTGTGCAACTTGTTGGAAGGTACTAAAATGGAGATCTTTATTGAGTTTAACACCAATACTACCAATAGTTTTGGTAATATAACCTTCGGACTTGAACGTTCACCGTCTGCGGAGAATTACCCATATAAACAAAATACAATACAATACAACAAAATACTTTGATGGGCTACGCCGACGTGCTTTGATTTGTTTTCTGTCGCTTTTAAAGTTGGGTATCATCCTTAGTTTGGCAATGAGAAGGCGAATAGAAATATATGGGAAAAATAACGATTGACGACGTCATATGATATACTTTGCCTTCAAAAAAACTCGAGTGAAAAAAAGTGACATGGAGATTCTGTTAGAATTCCAAACAAAGAATTATCAAAGTACAGGTAAGAGAAAAATTAATGTGGTACCAACTTTTCTTAAGTATTCTTTTTGGTCCATCTATTATGACTGCGTCCATTCGAGTATGACCGAGCCAAATGCTGCTTAACCTCATTGATGGGGGAAAAAGCCTCTTACAATTCTATATGAGACTTTTTGAATACATTCTTTCTGAGAAATGGCTGCGAAAGTTTTTTCGAGAGGCACAGTTAGTCGGGCTGCCCGGAAAAGCTGAAAGTAAGATTACGTCGATGGAGGTTACGTCGATGGAGGTTACGTCGGTGTAGGTTACGTCTATGGAAAGCAACACAAAAAGTGTTCCTAAAGTTTTAAAGTAGAATCTAGAAATATCTATTCTCAGGTCTCTTAGCACTTTATTCCTATTTCATCAATCCTTTCCGGCACAAACATGAATCCTACAAAAGTTTGTAAACATTGAAAATAAATGAAGAGAAACTTTTTCGAAGAACTCTTGTATCCATTAAGTACTTCAGTGGGACCAGTAAATCTCATTAGGATTCAATTGGCGACTTTATTTTTCATTCAAGAACCCAAATGGATGCCTAAAACAATCGCAGAGTTGCATATATTGCCTGTTAGGTGAAAAGTGTCTCTACAAAGATCGAGAGTTACGAAACCGTTAATTGGTACACTGGAGGCAAAGTTAAACAGAGTTGGCCGTGCGAGCTTCGATGATTTATTGCAAGGTTTGATTGAATTCATTGGAGTCTGTTTGCCTGAGTTCGACAAGCAACCCTTCCTCCCTTCCACCTTGTAAGCGAGACCCACCGATATTAAGCTTTTTTCATCTACGTCGCAGGAATAGCCCCAGCTTTTTTTTTCATTCTGATGCAAAGTTGCATGCTGTAGAACTGAAAACAGCGGAACACTGCACATTTATCGGGCCTCCAGCCCTCCCATGCTACCTCCAGCCCTCCCATACCTCTCATCCTCCCGCGCTGCCTTTTACCCTTGTAGCAAATGCTCTCTCGCCGCTCAACTCACCTCACCTCACCGTGCATCGTTTTATTTCATTTTATATTGGGTATGGGAAAGCATGCCTCGACGTTTGACTGCAGTTCGGGGATGATTTTGCAATCGGACACAACTTGACTGGCTCTGTATATTTTATTCTCTGTCAATTCGTTAGTGGCTGAACAACAGAGCGATTGACATAAATAATATCCTGACGTGGTTTGCAGGGCGAGTATTTCGAAAATCTGACAATGGTCTCCGGTTTTGTAATAATAAAATTACTTGAATGAGAAACTTTAAAATATAAGTTGGGAGTATATAAGTATCTGATCCGGTGTAAGTATATTTACATCAGGGGTGAATGGATGAAGGGAGCTTACTGACAGACTTACGGGTAATAGTACCAAATAGGGTGGCATCAAGTGCATTAGAAATCTATTTTCTTCAAGGTGCTGGTATCCTTAATCACATTGTGACCTCCCTTCTTTCACAAGTAAGTGGAACGAACGCGATGGAAATTTCAAAGAGAATTTCTGTTTTTATTCCTTACACGACAAGGAACGATTTCAGAATCAAACTCTCGTGGATTCTTTCATTGGGAAAATGCCTCTAGGGAAAAATAAGATTCTGTCTGCTCAGCAGAAATGAAGGTGTGTCTTTTGGAGTGTGCTAATCACCTATTAATACGATCCGGCCTTCTCGAGTACTCTTTTGGGAGGTCTTCGTTATCACTCAAGTTGGACTAGTTCTCCGAGACAAAGAGCATCCTGACCACGAGGAAAATCGAATCCTAGTCATCATGATTACCACCAAAGGAGCACTTATGTTAAAGACCCATGAACTTTTATTACTCAACGATTAGAGCACACTAAGCATTCCTGGGTCAATTATAAGTCTAGAATAAATTTATTGGGGTTGTTGTGAGATTTTCAACTAGAGGGTGATGGAGGAGGTAAGGCGTTTCTTTTTTTGAGTTACACTTATTACATCGGACAAAATTTGTTATAAGAGCGTTTCGAGTATTGTCGAGAATAGCTACGCCTGAGAATAATTATCAGGAGGCTGTCACGATTATTAGGATAATAGTTTCCAACTTGTCTCTGCGGAAAAATTTGAAACTGCGGCGCTGATTGCCTTTCGCCCAATGGTTCATTTGAATATCAAATAAGAATCGAACGATATCTTCTAATTTTATGAGAATTCATTAACTGTTTCACTTCGAGATTTCCCCGATTTATTGCTTTTGCCACAAAGGAACATACTTTTTCGGAACGGTAAAAAATGAATCTCTTCCTCATCTTCGTCTTTTTTTCGAGATTCCCAGATCAGGATCAGGGTGACGATTTGGCGTACGATTTCAAATTTCCGGCCATTTCCTGGTTTTTCTCGGTCAAGTTTGCAAAACGCAAAGATTTATTTCAATTCATGACCTTAATTCTAAACATTCTTCAACACAACAGATCAAACATTGCAAAATTTATTAATTTTGAAAAGAATACTAAAACTTTCCACAGAAGCATATAATTTCTTTACAAAAATTGGAACAATTCAACTGATAATTGACAAAAATCAATCAACTGATTTCAAACAAGATAGCTGATTTTTCAGCCAAAGCGATGCATTTCCAAGCAGCATTATGAATCTTCAACTGCAACAGTTAAATTTCAAACCAGGAAGATGAATTTTCAACTAAAATTATATAAAATTAACTGATTCACTTCAATTTCTAACCATGGATGTAAATATTTAGATGAGAAGATGGATTTTCAGATAAAAAGATGAATTTTTTACTAAAAAATACAATGTTTAACAAAATCGTTGAATCTCGAACTGAAAAAATAATTTTTTTCAACCAAAAATGGAGCTGTAACTTTTTTAGTTTGCAAAACCGATTTCAAACAAAACAAGAGAGTTTTCAACTAAAATAAAGAATCTTCAACTGAAGGAGTTGGATTTTCAAACAGAAACCAAATTTTGAATACTGGAAAAAAATGATGTTTGAAAAATCAATTAATTTAAGATTGTAATTTTGCCGATTACTAGTCCAAGAAATATTTTAGAGAAATGGGAAAAAATCTGCTAAAATTATTCTTGGACCAGTAATTGTCAAAATTATCATCCTAAATTAATTGATTTATTACCCTTGTCGACAAAATGACATCTTTCATTGTAAATTATAATTAAAACGGTTAATTTTCATTTTTAAGTAGTGGAATTTCAAATTTGGGAAGACAAATTTTCAACCAAAAAATACAGTTTTTCAATAGAATGGTTGAATTTTGAAATAAAAAAATAAAAAATTCGTCTTTAACCAGAAACGGAAAAGTAACAATTTGATTTGAAACATTAATGTTTTAACCAAACATAAGTGTTTTCGACAAGTTGTCGTTTCGACTAAAATGAAAAATATTTAACTGTATAACTTAAATAGTTAACCGAAAGCAAGAGTTTTGGAACAAAAGAATTAACCTTAGGAGAAAAAAAAATTTTTCAACAAAAAATAGATTCCTCAATGAAATATACAAATTTTCAACGAAACAATTGAATTTTCAATTCAAAAAGATAAATTTTCATCCAAATTGTTGAATTTTCAGTTGAAGAAATTAATAATTAAATATCAATTTACGACAAAAAAGACGAATTTTCCTCAAAGTATATGAATTCTCAAAGAAATAGTGTAATGTTTTCTGAATCAATGTTCAAATAAATACTCGAACCTACATCAAAAAAAGAATAATTGATTTTCAACGAAATAGTCACATTTTCAACCAGAGAGAAACTTTCCATCGAAATAGTGCTACCTCAACAGAAAAATTTAATTTCCAACAAAAGAGTTTAACATTTAAGTAGTTGATTTTTCAACTAAAAAAGGATGCATTCGCAATGAACAATGCAAATAAGTTTTCTATTGTAATTCATAAATATTTCTTCTGCGAAATACTATTTCTACTCTAAAAACTGCTTGAAGAAATTTCTCCATTGTAAATTAAGAAGAGAGGACTTTCAAATTGCGACGAATTTTAAAGTGTAAGACAGATTTTTTGAAATTCCTCTCTTCTAAATCCAAATTATAATTATTTTAAAGAATTCCCGTTTCATGCCAAAAATGTCCTGTTTCACCAGGAATTATATTCCTTTCCTGAAACTCCCCGCCTTTAAATAAAAAAAACAATAATTTTTTTTTAATTCCCTGTTCCAAGTCATATAAATGAGAGGAATGCAAATAAAACGTGTTAGATACTCACAAAGCAAAAAATTTTCAAAAGGTCTTTCTTATAATGGAAAAAAAATAAAAATGATGTCTCTCATGAAGCATAGATATATTCAAAAAGTTTTGGAATAAGACTAACGGAATGTACATTCTTTCAATCTCTTTTCAATTTGTAACAAGATAATTCGTATTTTTACGGTGAAACTCCTAATTTTCTGGGTTGAGTCAAGTAAGTTCCTGGTTTTTTATTGAATTCCTGGTCATTTCCCGGTTTTTTCCCCTGTCGAGTGGCCACCCTGAGTATCTAAATTCCTTGCTTTTTCGGCCTTTTGTTTGTAATTTGATTTGCAATTTAATACAATGCAATGATGACGTCCCATAGTTCACACTTTTGATTGTTGTAACATATTACGATAAGTCACTATTTGCACAAGACACTTTGATCACAGGTCACTGTTTAATACCTATAACCTACATGATAAAAATTCCACGTGAATAAATCCCATAAATTGTCAAACTATGTACTACTGACGTAGCAATTTATGTTGATTTGACACTCTTGTTCTGTCGCAAATTCAAATTCAAATAAAAAATTTGCCGCAATGCAATCAGCGCCACAATTTCACATTTTGCCAGCTGACTTAAGTTGGGAACCAACTGTCAATAGCAAGGGTGTCCAACGCAAAGTTGGCGCGCTTTTCCTTTCTACTCCCGCTCCAAGCGTTGAATGGAGAATTCTCTTCTCGCACACCGCATGAACGCATCCAAGGTGGTAAGAGAGGGGATTGATGAGTTACAGTTATATACACCATTGCTCACGCGTTGGACACCTCTGGTCTATAGGATACAATAAGTGACGTTGCATACCCTTGATAATAATCCAGCTGTGCATATTCGAAACGATCAAGACCTCAATTAATAAGAATATTTACGGAGGTGTAGGTATAAGGTATAGGTAACCTAGAGCTGTATACTTCTTGCATACACCTTAACTGGTGTTAGTCAGGGGTTAGGAAGGTAACAGGGGATGCTTAATGTTTAAGAAGCTTCCATTACGCCCCCTGCACTAAGCCACTCCTGTTTACTCCTGACCCTCTGAGTATTGCCATCCAGCATCCTCATACTCGGCGCTCCGTACCCTTCCAGGAAGTATGATTAATAAAAAAACACCGAATATGAATTCTAGCTTCGAGATGACTATTAACTAAAGGACTTTGTTCTGAGAAGCCTTGCAAGTCCGACCTTCAATTTCTCGTCTTTCTTACAAGTCATTTTCTCGAATCATACTTTAAATAAGAAATGAAGATGAAAATAGGTTTTGTGAATGCAGTGAAGGGCGGAAGGAAGTTTCTCAAATTTTGTGTAGCGGAAGTAACCAAGGCCATTCAACAGATGCGGAACAACTATCAAAATGCTGAATAATTTAGAACTAAGTAATACGTCTTAGGAGCTTGCATAGCTTGAACCATTGGATCGTGTTCAAAGTTAGCCTCCGGTCCGCTCTTTCCTCCAAATCCAAATACTCTAGACAGTCTAAAACGTACTAAAAACCGGATAATTTCAGACCTCGTGACAATAAAACCGGAAATGGCAGTTGACAATGATTAGGATAGCCACTGGAGGCACCAGAAAATAAAAAAGAGTTTTTTTTTTAATTTTATTTTTTCATCAAATTTACTTTCAATACTACATTAGATTTTGCATATTGAACGCGTTTCCTATATTATTTTTAAAAATGTGAAGAAATCAGTGAAATCGGGAAATTACCAGGAATATAATTTTGTGACCGGAATTTTTTCGAGAAGTGTTCAAATCGCTAAAACGAATAAAAGCTTGAACGGAAAATTTGCCGAAATAAGTGTAATTGTGACTCAGAGCAGGAAATTTCCGTGAATATTTTCTATTTCTTCTTTGGGACAAGGATTTTGGGTATATTTTTCGAGTAATCACAATTCTGAGAAAGACTGAGAAATTTCCGTAAAGAATTTTAAATGTAAGTTCACTTTAAAACAGATCACAGAGTTTTACTTCTAATTGATAAGGAGGAAATTTACAAGAACATTCCATGTTCCAAGTAGAGATTTGCCAGATTTAAAATATTTTTTGTTCAAAAACGAGATTTGTTTGAATTGAAAAAAAAATTAATTTGCAAAATTTGAGACTTTCCTAGCTCAAGCAAAGATGGCAAAATAGTAGCCGAAATAAGTAGTTGAAAGAAATTATTTTCTAACCAAATAAAGACTGTCATTTCAACAAAATAGTTCAGTTTCTAACAAAAATGATGTACTTTGATATTCTAACAAACAAATATTTCCATTCGGAATCAATAACGGTTGAATTCAACAAAGGAAGACGAATTTTTCACAAGATGTTTTAAATTTAAAACTTTAAAGTTAAAAATTTGAAACATAGGAAGATAATTTTCAACTAAACAATGCCATTTTCAACCCGGGAAGACAAATTTTTTAAGGGCAGTAGAATTTCCAACAAAATAATCGAATTTTGTAGAAAAAAGTTGAATTTCAAACCCCAGTAACATACCTTAATAAAAAATAAAATAGAATATTACATTTCCTATCAAATATGATACAACAAAATTGAAAGAAACGAATGTTTCATTTAAAAATTCACTTCACTCGTCAGATTTATAAAGAAAATGATTTCCAATTGAGAAATTGGTTTTTATTGAAAAATTCTTTTTTTTTGTTGTTGCAAATAATATTTCGCCTGAATCCAAGTCGAAATTCTTTAGATATTCAAAATTTCATGTTCCAAATCAAAATTTGTCTAAATTCAACAAAAAAATATTTTTTTAGATGGTGATTTGCCAAAATTTGATCTTTCCTTTTCTAATTCTTCAAAATTAATTTCCATCCCTCTTTCAGTTGTTAAATTCAGATTTATAAGAGTTTTTAACGTTAGTTCAAATGGCTCTGCACACCTACTTGCCAATAGAGTAGTACAGATTTACCATTACAGTCCCAAAAAATACGCAGAATGGTCTACGATTAGATTATGAAGTTTATTGTCAATCAGAACAAAAATTGCGAAACGAAAATTCTATCGATTAGGTAATCACATAATAATTTGTTTGTCAATAAAATCTATTTTTTTAGCTCACTTGGAATTACTTCTTTTTTCCTCGAGTTACGATTGAGACTTGAAAATTCGCAAAAAAAAAAAATTTGTTGACAAAGTCTTTAAGGAGCCCAAAAATCAGAGACTTCATTATAATTTTGGAATTCGCAAAAAGATGATTTTTTGACAAAGGCGTGATACAAAGGGGATGATTTTCAACATTGGGATGTAACCAAAAAATCAGAGTGGGTATTTTGGAGGAGTCCAAAAATCAGGCACTGCATTAGGGCTTCGAAATTTGCGAAAAGATTATTTTTTGATAAAGTAGTACGTGATACAAAGGGGTTGATTTTCAACGTAAGAGCCAAAAAATCGGGGAGTGTATTTTCGGGGAGCCCAAAAATCAGACTACATCAAGTTTCTAAAATTCGCAAAAAAATCTTTCTTAGGCAAAGTCTGATGTTCGGGGTACAAAGGGGTTGATTTTTGACATTGGGTTTCAACCAAAAAATTATTGCGGGTATTTTCGATTCTAATTTTATGAAGTGGCTTGCTCTCGGGACTTAAGGGTTGTTTTTAGAAATTTTTGTTGCGGATCCCAAGAGCCCAAAATGCAGGCGTAGTTGGATTTTTATTATTCTGTATTTTTGAATGTGAAAGTGCTAGATTAACGTAAGGTAGCACCTCCACAAGAAAACTATTTTTTTTTTTAAAGTATAAGGCCCAAAAAGTTTGTATAGCGTTTCGGAATTCGGTTTTGGAGGTTATAGAAGATCGAGATGAAAATACTAATAGGAAATCAAAGTCAACAAATTTATCAAACATATGAAATAATGAATATAAGGACTCGTATAAGGACGAGAATAGAGTCACTGAATTACCATAGAAAAAGGTTTACAGTAGGGGGAGGGGGGGTCAAAATTCGAAAAATAACCCTTACATACATTTTTATTTTTTAGAGTCCTGCTCGGATGAAATAGTGGTGAGAGATTTAAAATCCTCGGGACGTAGATACTTGTCGTATCATGAGAGAAATTCAAGGATTAACTTTAACGTTACCGAATTCGGACAACCGGTATGGATGACAGTGCCGACGGAAATTGCTGAATTATCTTGGTGCCTTGGGCACACACTCGGACAATGCCTGGTACCATTTCCATAAAAGCATCAGAACCACGTCTAGTAGTGTGAATGAGCTCAAATACTCGTGCCAGTGATTATACATATATATTTGCGAACTGGAGAATTACACACATACCCATGAATACCTACGATTTACAATTCATGTACCACTCCTCTTCGGATATGTGAATACAGCATGACTTATTAATGTCTGCGTTTAAATAGGAGTTCCCCTGGGAGCTTTAAAAGCAACCAAGACTCAGCTAAACTTAACATGTTTTGAATAGTTTTCTAATTATTGGTGAGGGAGAATTTTCCTTAGGTTGCGGAAATCTGATAAATGTTACGCGACAGTAAGAACCTGCAACAGTTTTGATAGCTCGATTGGACGAGTTTCATTGCTGAGTTTGGAAATGACATTAGCTTTGAGTTAGCGCTGAATTACCAGAATCAGTCACCGGTGAGTGAATTTATTACAGCGAACCGCAAACTAATGAGCTATGTGTATAAGTTTGCCGTCGCGAGCTCACTTAATCCCTGCTAACCTCGTTGCCGCGGTTGAAGGAAGGAGGGCGAGAGTTTGTCGAACGAGGTGGCTAAAATATGATTTTAATATTCTCGCTCCTTTGAGAGTAAACTCGTGATTCTCTCTAACTGGCTTAGGAGAATACGGCGCCCTTCCCTCTAGAGGGATTCCTCTTTGAGGAGTGCACCTTGTTCGAAACTCTATAAAATCCTTGACTCTGGCACGCTTTGAAAACTTAAGATCTTTGAATTTACTCAATTGGGAAAAGTACCTATATCTCCATTTTGGGGAAAGAGATGACATTTTTCCCAAATTTTGTAAGAGCAAATTTGTAGCACAAGAAATCAATTCTGATAGGTTCTATTGAACAGTGTTTTCAGTGTCTTGATTAACAGTTATCATGAAAAGTTTGATCTGAGGACAAAAAATTAAGTTATCTTACGCGAAGAGCATTTACAGTCAGGATTATTTCTGCAGAAACGCCTGAAGCTGCGTAATTATACAAGTGGCATGTTCGGAGGAATCGGGGTTTATTAAAAAATTTGTCTTCATTTTGCCTGCGGTACTTTTTTAATTTCTCCTCGTGGACGGTATTACAGCCCTGATGAACAAGAGTGTGAAGGAGCAACTAGCGATAAGCTTGCGAAATTAATTTTCTCCTGGTGCTGAGTTTTACATCTAGTAAAAGTTGAAAAGAGTAATATGCAAGCAGTATAGATAATTTAATTTGTTTTTTTATTTTTAGTGAACGAAGTAGAATAAATTTGATGTTAGAAGAAAGTGGAAGTTTTGAGGATGTTAAATGGTCGATAAGGTTTTATGACTCTTACCAGAACGAATTCAGAGACGACGAGGAAACGATATGCCTTATCCGCGGCGAATCTTCTACGTCAGGAGGGGTAAGAAAGAACAAAAAATCAAGGATATAAGCGGGTTATCGTCGTCGGTCGAAGAGTTTGGGAGGTTAGCCGTCGCCATGTTGGCAGGACATGGAAGCACGCAGGACACGACGCCGTAGCGGGCCGTGTAGGGGTTGCCATGGAGACTTCATGGGGAGGGAATTCGCCCTCTTTCACCCTCACCAGATGATAATGCCTGCCTGCCTTTCTACCGATGTTGCCTACCACCGAAAGCCACGATATCAGAAGCCCCTGCAATAAAGCAACCGTGCATGCTCACACAGCAGTTAAAAGAGTAACAGTACGAAAATGTTGATTGCGAGTCGATAACGACAATCGCGGCACGACTTTATGACAATGGTATTCTTTACAATTTGTGCAATTGTGAAAATGTAATTTTAAAAAAGGAGATAAGGCTTATCGAAAAATCGGTAGGGCAACTGAATTTTCCTCTGATAAGGGTTTAATTGGAGGTTTCCTGATATCGTAAGTGATAGGCAAAATAGCGGATATAAGATTAATCAGTACTGATGTACCAAGTTTGTTCCAAAATTTCCAAGAATGTCCAAAACAGAACGCGAGTGATAATAATTACAAAAACAGCCGTGCAGTAAATAAAAACTCATAGCCCTAAGTACTTCTTAAGGCCATGTTAAATATGGGTCACGTGACCCAAATTATCGATTTTTTTGTGCAGCAACTCACGTCCGCACCGAAATAGATATCGAGTTGATTTTTTGAAGAAAGGCTTAGAAGACAATAAACTAAGCTTGTATACAACATTTGATTCAAAATTAAAAAAAAACAAATTCGCAAAATTTTTTTTTTTTTGCAATTTTCAACAAATTTTTTCAGAATTTCCTCAAAATATCAACTCGATATCTAATTCGGTTTAGACGTGAGCTATTGCAAAAAAAAAAAGATGTCGGTAAGGTAAGAATCGGGTAAGTTTAACATGGCCTTAAAGAGGACTTTAGCAAGAAACTTGAAAACTGTATTAATGATAAACAACTTTTTTTGAACATAAGAACTGAAAGAGACATACCTAATTTTTTTCACGAGAATTTGAAAAGTACTCATAGGATTCATATTCCAAAATTGTCCTACTTAGATGAGACTGACGTGAAAAAGTGTTTGCTGTTTCTCCTCTTTCAGCAAAATCTTTGGGTCATAAAATTGGAATCCAAGTAATTCAAGAAAATCACGGCAGAACTGTTTCCCAAATATTTTTTTTACTTAAAGTTGGGATTGTACAAATGTCGACAAAAAATTAGGACTTTTCTAGTATTTTTGTTTACGGGCTTTTTTTAACATTTGTGTTACTTCAGTCCTGTTGCAACAGGATCATTCAAGGGTATAAATCCTTCGTGCCTCTTGGTCGGTTTTGAACAAATGGGTTGAGATGTTTCAAGTGCCTTTGTTCCCATTTGAATAGTGAAAAATTTGAAAAAAAGTTGGTACTTTAGGACATCCTTATGAGATTGTGTTTTATACTCTGTAAGTCTGAAATAGACTCCGAATTAAAAAAAGGAAATAGTACCAATTCAGTCAAATTATCAGCAACGAAAAGGTCACTTAAAAAAAAACATTTATCACCAAGATACGAAAATCATAATGTTCAAAGTGTCACTGGAGCTCGACAAGAATGAGAAAGGCTTGTCAGAAGTATACTTAGAGTGGGATACTTGCAACCATAACGCAGTAACGGGTACTAGAATTCCTTTTTTGAAACACGCGGTGGATAGTTATAGTAGCAGAATGTCGTCGTATTTTCGGTTTACGGCGTCTGAGGGCTTCCGACGTGGGGGTTGAATGGGGTGGTTGGTAGTGGGTGAGTACCTGAGCGCTTCAACGCTCAGGAGGTGAAGAAGGGTGGCTCTGTGGAATGGGTGAATACCGGCCCCCAAAGGTGTCATTACAATTAGACAGTGCTGCCAACTGCTACAGCCTCAACCGCTAAATAACTCACCAGTGCAGACAACCTGACCGCCTATCGTTACAGCACACTTTGCCGGCATGCGGAACTTAAATGATGTGTAGCGATCAGTAGTAAGAGTCCCAACGACAGACTGAAATTGCGCGCAGTAGTATAAGTCAGTTAGAGTCAGCCGAGGTTGTGTTTTCCACTTAGCTTCTGCTTTGAGTATACCAAGTTCTTCTGCTGGTATTCGGGGAGTTCTTGGCCTCTTTTGCTAACTAATGCTTTTCCATTCAAGAGATGGAGGGTTGACTGATGTTTTTTTTTGTGTGAACATAAAGGTGATTGTATAAAAGCGCTTGCGCGAAGTATTTAGGAGTTGATAGTTGAGGAGAGGGAAGGTGGGACAAGGAAGAAGGTGAACTGATAAAGAGGAGAGAGGGAGAGAGACTATAAAAGTGTGCTCCTGCGAGAGGGAGATAGAGGGACTGTTGAAAGAGGACGCTGTCCCTGGAGTATCGACTTGCCCCACGAGACTCGGCAGTCGATAGTCCCGAGGGATTCGCCGTCTCCTTCTTCATCTTACCAGCTGACGATTTTCCCTCTTGCTTCCCTCTCACGTCACTTGCAAGAGGGAGAGAGGAGTCGAGAGGGAAGGAAGGGCTTTGTAGAATAGGGGATGAGAGGAGAGAGTGAGGATATGAGAGACTGAGAGAGAAAGGTAGAGAGAGTTCCTCCAAGATTGTATGAAATTATACGCCTTGTATTGCAGTCAGCCAACTCCCTCACCCCCGCTCTTCACTCTCCCTCTCGCAGTTCCTCCGTTCCGGGGGTTGCTCCTGTAACATCTACGGCCTCTGCTTCCAAGAATTATCCGCGTAACTTACAACCCTCATTTTTTCCTTCTACATTCGCCACGGATTCTCTTTTCTGAGGCTGACTCTTTCCTTCCTGAGCTTCGGGCAACCACGAGGAAGAAGGAAGAGAAAGCAAGGAAAATGAAAGTGAATCTTGAAACGTTATTCGGTACACGCTCTAAGCTTTGGGGCGCGACGTTTTAAATAATTGAGAGACTCTGTTCAGCACGAAGTACGTGGGCTCACCTTCGTGGTCGCGTGGCACGATTGTACGGAGAATTTGAAAAAAAGGTTGCCTCATGTCTTAAGTATCTTTAATGGTCAACTCTTCTATATGAATATAGAATTTTAATTTTTTTATTCCCAAAGCAGGAAGTATTGTTCAAGATTTGTAGAAACTTTTGATAAGATTGTTTAAAAAAATAAAATATCAATATCCTTGAAAACAGTATGTCGATGAACCTTGGGCATTTATTGCCGAGACTAGATAAAATGGCGGTATGTCGGGGGAAGAGAAAAAAATCGAAAGCCACCTCCAAGCTTTCCTCGTGCTCGAACAGGCCGTACAGTTATTGGCAGGTGAATACTTTCGCGTGGTCGTTGAAACAAAGGCGAAAGATCTTCCCTTTAACAGGAATTTAAAGGTTGTTCTGCGCTTCAAAGTTCCAGCTTTCTTTTGTTCACTCGGAAATTAAAGCCACTAGAAATTTTGAAAAATGTCCCTCGTTCTGCAATATCTTACGCGGCGGGAAAAATACTGACGAAGCAGCCCCTTGGTCCGGCCTAACCCCTCGGCCCTCGGACAAAACTTGATCGGCCACGAGTCTCTCGAGACTTCCATTTTGACTCTGGGGATTAGGCGTGACTCCGCCCATTTGAACTGAAAATGTTTTGTCCGCTTTCACCCTTCAGACGGCCGTAGATGGCTAGAAGCGAAAGCCACGAGATATTGATGACTTCTTCCTCCGTCGAGTGGATGGGTATGTAAGGTCGTGTAAGGGTAGGTAGAAAAAGTAAGGAAAACTGTTGCAGGCCCTGTCCTAAATTGTACATAACTCTAAGACTATACCCCGCTACCCATCCGCACTCATTCCTACAAATCAGGAATGCAGTCTCTGCAAAATTGGGTTGAGGATTCAAGACTGAATATACATTTACGTAATAAAGGTAGGTGAGGCATACATTTTTTCCTTTCAATGAATGTTTCCCTTAAATTGCTCAAATATTGCTCTTCTTTTTCAATACAAATTTTTGTAAGCCACGCAGAAACTGCGATGCGGGGTTTTGGGGTTGGTTGGACAGCAGCATCATAAGTCGAGAGTAGTTTGGAGGTTGGGTGGCAAGCTGGGGTGGCGAGGGTCCCTGGAGGCGGAAAGCTAAATATATCCACCCCCGAGAAGCCTCGAGAGAGAATGTCAAGACAACATGGCCGACGCCCGTCATCCTACTACCAACCCTATGTGTACACTAGCCATGTTCGACCGTGCGCTTACCAAGAATATACAAATACTGTTCCGGATATTGTCAATCATATAAATCTTCAAATAGTTCCACATTTTTCGGGGGCATTATATCGAATTGATAGAATCAGTTAAAAGAAAAACTATAACCGCCACTGTGTTTTTCTAAAGAGGTCACTCATTGCTCACCTTGTCCATAGGCGTTTCACCGCACATAAACTCTCTGACATAAATATGCATTGAACTTTTCAGATCTTTTTGTTTGTTCTCTGTATGACCTGCTTGATCAGTATATTTGGTGAATATCTCGCCTTCATCACCCCCTCTCTTGTTGAATGGAACAATAATCGTCTTTCTACAATCATTTGGAACGTCGCTGTTCACAGCACAAACATTCATAGCGTCACACAGCTACGGAAACAAGTATACTTTCCCACCTTTTAGTTGTTTCAATTACCGAAATCATTCAGTCAAAACTGATTCTGCTTCCGCTACCTACATCGTAATCGTCTAACGTATCGTTGTCTGTTACGCTTGTTATGCTTGATGGCCTTACCTCCATACAGTTTCTTGCACGCCTTACTTATACTGTCTTCAACTTTGTCCAAATCCCATACCATTCCAAATAGGCTTACGTAATATTAGAGTGGAAAAATCATTTTTAAGATATTGTTTGAGTTTCACGTTCATATTTAATTCTTCTAGCGAAAAAAATCGGAGGTATTTTCAGCGAGAAAGAGAGAAGGAAGAGAAAGACGAAAACAAAAGGAGAAACAGATTAAAAGTCGCAAGTGGGTAGCCTACGTCGTGCTGGGGTAAGCGGTGAAGGAGCCGTGCGGAGGAGTTGAAATTAGCCACCCTCAAGATTACCCTGAATTAACAAATTGAAAAAGTCCTCTCCCTCTGGCCTTTAAAGAAACCGACCTCTACCCAGAAGTGGCAACTTCTCGAGCTTAAAGCGCGATCTTCACAAGTATATCAAGCTAACAACAAATCCAAGCAAATAGTCTGCAGTGATAAGCAATACATGTTATATCCATCTACATTTACTGCAGTTAAGATATTACCTGATTCACAAATTGACCTTTATTACACGTCACAGTTCAATAAAATAGCAAAAACGATAAATACTTCTGAAATGAATTAAAAATGTTTCCTGAGGGAAGGAGATTGTTTTTGTTTGGGCAAAGAAGCCGTTTTCATTCAAGTTATCGTAAGATGGTTCTGACCGACAATCGCGAATAGTATACTGAGGCGAGGGCCTTGCCTGAGCGTTGGAGTGAAACGTGCTACGACTCCAGAATCTTTTTGGAGGAGCCAACGTGAAGTAACTTCACTGGCGAATTGTCTGCATAAAATATTCAAAGGGAAGCGGGTGCGGAGGGTTACACTGCAGCTCACTAGGCATATATATCCCGTAACCCGAAGCCGTTATCCTGGAGGAACCCTCGACTCCGCTTACTCGACCTCGATATTCCTGCAAATTTGGTTTCGACTCTCCTTCCCTTTTGGACTGACCTTGTGCTGCCGACTTCGCTGAGGTATAGGATATGTGTAGGGGATGAGTATAGCGGTTTCGAGATACAAGGCAGGAATGGGGGTTACGATTCCTGTACACACAAAGCGGCAGGGCATCGATTGTAGAGGAGGATCTTGTGCACACCTTCAAACCTACGAAACCTCCTTCGAAGTGCTACACCCTTATCTGTATGTGTTTGAATTTCAAGCGAAAATATCTAATTTGAGGTGGTCCGAATGGATACCTTCAAGGAATCTATTTTCAAATTTTCGTCGCGCCATCATCTAAAAATTTCAATGAACACGGAAAAATACCCTGAAAATTTGAGTAGAATTGGATTACAAAATTAGTGCCTTACATCCCTCGAAGAGTTCCATTTAATTAACATTAGGGAAAATTAAACTTCCAAAACCTTTCTAATAAGATATTAAGTCAAGAGATTAAAATTGAATAAGGAGGTCTGGTTGTTTGGAATCCACTGTTAACTGTACGTTCTTCCTTAAAGAGGACAGTAATGTTCCAGGGTATATGCTTCCATTGTAGAAATTTAAATCGAGATCTAGTAGAGCCCTGCACAGTTTTTCCTATTTCTGTTCGGACGCTGATCAGGAGAAATGGAGAGGGCTGGTCTAGTTCTGTAATGCTAGACTTAAGGCACTTTTTATTACCCAATTAATATTTAATGACCTTTTTAAGATGAATAATTGGAATTCCACTAGTTTATTATAGGCATATCCTTTTGATAGACAGAGTTACATTTTTTTCTAGGTGTTGAGCAAATATGACTAATTATTGAAAATACAACTATGTTCCAACTCAAAAAATGAGGTTCCAAAAATAATTAATATTTTTCAGTGTTGGAGAAAAAGGTTAATAAATTTTCAATAAAATACATCAATTTTCAACTTTAAAACATCAATTCTTAACTAGAGATCAAATTTCTAGTTAGAAATAATATTCTCGACTATAAGGAGAAAAAAATTTTTCAACAAAACTATTCAATTTTTAACAAGAAAGATCAGTTTTCAATCAAAAAATGCTTCATTAAATTTTCAGTAAAAAGGTATTATCAACGAAACAAAAAACCTAATGTCCATGAAATAATCAAATTTTTCACTGAAACTGATTAATTATCAACCAAACAGTCGCAATTTTAACTAAAAAAGATAACATTTTTAAAAGGGGTGAAAGCGGAAGAAAAAAAGTTGAACGAGAGAGATAAATAGACGACCAATAAAGATTTTCTTGGTAAGAACACAAATTTCACCCCTTTTGGTTAATTTTCTACCAAAAACAACTCATTTCCTGCAACAAGGTTGAGTTTCCAACACGAGGAAATTAACTTTTAACGAAAAATGTCCTTTAGAAAAAAAGTTTGGTTCTCTATCAAACTAGTTTAATTTTACCATTATTGAAATTTCAGCAGAAGAGCCAAATTTTTTACAAAACGGATAAACTTTCAAAACCAACAAAATTTTTTCAGAAAGGAAAAATTATAAGTAATTGTTAAATTTTCGACCAAAAAAGACGAATTCTTTCCAAAACCACACAGTTTTCATCAAGAGAATATAATTTTTTAACAAAGAAAATTCATATCAACAAAAAAAGTTTCTTATTATCAAACTCATTCTTCTAAGCGAAATAGATAAATTTTCAATAAATTGTTGAATTTTCAAGCCAAAAAGACGAAATTTCAACTGGAAAAATAGATTCCCAACTAAAAAGGATGTGACTCTTGAACAAAAGTGTTCAATTCTTTGCCAAATAAAAAGATGAAATATCTAAAAATCACTTGAATTAGCAATCAAAAAACATCAATTTTTAGCAAGAAAGGTCAGTTTCCACCAAATTTTTCAAATGCGTACCAAAATAGATGAATTTTCAACAGAAGAGTTGAATTTATTTTAAAAATTAGGATTTTCTCTTGGAGCAGAAAAAATTATCCCATATTGTTAAATTTCCAATAAAATAGATAAATTGTCCACAAAATAGTTGAATTTTCCAACAAAAAGTCAAATTATTACCATGAAATATTTTTTGGTCAAGAGCAACGAGAAGTTTAAATAAAATATTCTCGACAAATATAGGTAGTTTTCAATCAGAAGAGGTTTTTGGACTAAGAAGAAAACAAGTTTCACGTGAATTGATAAATTCCCAGTAAAAAGACGCATTATCCAGAAAATAGTCAAATTTTCGAACCCTTGAATATAAATTCTCAACGAACAAGGTCATTTTCAATAATGTTTTTTGATTTTCTACCTAATTAGTTGAGTTTTAAACCCGAAAAGACGAATTCTCAACAAAATATAAATGGAATTTAAGACAAAATAATCGAATTTTCAACAAAAAAGACGAATTCTCTACCAACCAGTTGTAGAAAAGAAACGGACCATGCTGACTAGGATCCGAATAAATCATGCCTCGAATTTAATTTTTTTTTTCAGGGCTCAACTAAAGCCTGTCTTAAGTACAAGATTGGGGCCTAACTAGACGATCATAGTTTTTGTGGTCACAAAGAATGAAAATCTTAGCAGTGCCTAGAATGGTCCTGACAAGTCTCACTAGACCAGATATTCTAGTAGGTATTTGAACACTGCCCTCATTGAAATGGGGACAAGTAGTAGTGACCTTCAAATATTCTTTGCGATAGAGTCGTACATGATTAAAGAAACAATCTTGAACAAAACAGTAAACAATGAAACTATTCACGTCGATATCATAAATCATTATAAATGTAAGATAAATTTAGGATTTCCTGATTGTAGATCACTCCCTTGATTCAACAGGAAAGTTCAGGGAGTGTTTTTATGAGCTAACTTTGCTGAAATTTTCAGGGCATTAGTTCTGCGGGCTGATTGGAAGTTTTAAGGGGTAAGGTGGAAGATAACTCAAAAATTGATTTCTTGGACTCAATGTTCGTAGTTTATTGCAATGAAACTTGCACAATTGTATCAAAATCAAAGTTTATCCACACAATCATAGAAGTTGGATTTAAAAGTTTATCTGTTCAGATATGTGAGCAGAGAAAAATCAATTGCAAAGAAAGTAAGGTGTTGTGTATCATCTCTGTAGAGTACTGTGCAGTACACCTAGTCCAACTTCTATAGAGGCTTCAACCTTGTATCTATATTCTATATACATAAGCTAGACGGTAGCTGTAAACTTTAGGGTTCGAGGACGGGAAGGCTATATGGCACTATAGTTAAGGGAGAGATAAAGAAGATGGAAGAAGAAAGCGAGAGTGCAACAAAGATAGCAGTGAGTGGTCATAAACTCCAGTGTTGTTTGCCTTTTCTATTTAGTCATTTCAGTTTGTGCTTGCTTTCGCATTCGGTTTCTCGTCGTACGAACTGCAGGTTTTTTGAACTACCGATTTATCTCAACTCTACCGATTTATTCCAACTCCACTGATCCAAATGGTCGGATTTGCACAAGAAAAATTTACGACAGTATCGAGCTCTACAATTGAAAAATTGGAATTTCAAAGAAAAGAGTTCGGAAAAAGCATCAAGGCTTTTTGGGGATTTTTGTCTCCAGAGAATGGTATACGACTATATACATATATAACTTTGAAATGCAGAGATACCAAAGGTATCGATAGGTGCTTATAGAGGGATGGTACCTGTAGGTGGGTTTAAGGGTGTCTATCGGGAACGTCGTTTGCCGTACATTTATTGCCTCTGCCAACCTCCCGCGCTTTCTCCAGGATACGACGTTATATTCGATATTGGATAAACTCCCTATACGTATCATTGGCGTCGTAAAACTTGTCGTAAATAATATCAAATAAATGTAATATGTGAAGTAAAGTATCGTTTAGCGGAGGCGGAGTTCGTGCGACCTGAAAGATAATCTATGTATCTCAAAGTTTGAATTCTAATTCGAATATTATTATTTTATTTAAGATTGTATGTTAGTGATTATAAAGAGACGGCGGATGTTAAGACAATCTGAGCGCGGCTGGCACTGGGATGGGTAGCTGTCTATCGGTAATAATAAAAGTGATTGTCTTCTTGTGTGTCAAGCAGAAATATTGGTTAATTGTTAATTTGTATGAAAATTCCAAATATCTTATAGAACGTCACACCTATAATTCAATTTGAGTCATAATAGACTTTGGAGCACAAATTGCCTGTATGTAGCACTGAGATGGAGCGTGCGAGTTACTTGATCGTAATTTCTCTTGTATCCTGACTGATCCTCGAAGTGGACAGTAGCGAAGCGCCAACGTATTTATGGCCACCGTAAAACTGGCCGGTTAATTGAATGTTGGAGTGACCACGATCCGACAACGTCGCCAATTCGATCCACTACGAATCTCATGTCTGGTGTCCCTTAATTTTCACTTTGTCTTACCACATTTCGAATTTTCAGATTATATTTTTTTACATTCTCATCATAATGAGAAGGTATTGGTTTTATGTGAAAATCGAATTTCGCGGAATTTATGAAATCTCCACATTTTGAGAAATCCTGATTGCAAAAAAGTAGGTTTTACGTTGGTGTCTGTCTGTTGTCATTGTCGTTGTTGTCTTTTTCGTTGTCGTTGTCTTTGCCGTCGTCGTCGTTGTCGTCTGTATACTCTATTATTATTATTATTATACCATCAAGCAATATACCTTTCGGGGTTAGCTTAATTCATTCACGTTTTATCATTGTAAACGAATTATTTTAGGTTATTCTACACTGAGTTGGGAACCAACCAACTGCAGGGACAGCTCAAAGTAGAGCTAGTCG
>WSXT02000001.1:2057276-2070388 GCA_011762715.2 Neuroterus valhalla
AAATTTCGAATTTCTAACCAGAAAACAACTCATTACCTGGATAAAAATCAAGGCAATTTAACAGAGAAAATGTAAGGTTGATTTTTCCTAATCTTGTGTCAATGAATTTTCCAAAAGTTCTTTTTTTTTCAATTTTTATATGCTTTTTCATGAATGAAGAAATAATTCTTGTCCTATCAACATTTAAATTCACCGAATTTGTAGATCTTTTCTTGGTGCACACTCTTAGTTCATTTATATTTTCCCGTACCTCACATAGTTTAACTCAAAAATGAATGAAGATGAATGAACTTTTTTCCATATCTTGCCTCTTTTGGCTGAAAATTCTCATTTTCGGTAATATTTTTGAATTTTGAAAATACCACAACTCTGACAATTTTGTTTTTATCAAGAAAAATCATGAAGATAAATTGTTTCACCTTCTACCTACTACAAGATAACGTACTTGAAATTTTTGAGTCTTGGAAAAAAAGGCCAAAAAATTTTTCAAAATGCTCCCCCTCTTTTATTTTACATCCAAAACAGCTGGTTACCGATCTCGACTTGTATTTTTGGCCTCCCAAAATGGATGCCAAAGCACGATCGAATATGATCATTCTTTCGAAAGTTATCAAGTTCACAGATTATTTTTCATTATTTTTTGTGCGATCAAAATTGGAATTTTCGATTTTTTGAGAAAATTCAAAGAGTTGTATCCACGATCTTATAGGGCTTCCAGAAGGAAACATTTTTTCTCCCTGGCTTTCTTTTCAATCTTGCGTTATTTGGTTTAAATTTCTCATTTTCGTTTATATTTTTGAATTTTGGAAATGCCACAACTCTGACAATTTTGGTTTTATCAACAAAAATTATGAAGATAAATTGTTTCAATTTTTACCTAATATAAGAAACCGTACTTTAAATTTTTAGTTCTTGGAAAAAAAGGCTAAATTTTTTTTCAAAATGCTCCCCCTCTTTTATTTTTGATCCAAAACAGCTATTTGACGAACCCGACTTGTATTTTTGGTGCCTCAAAATGGGTGCCAAAGCACGATCGAATATCATCATTCTTTCAAAACTTATCGAGTTCACAGATTATTTTCCATTATTTTTTGTGCGATCAAAATTGAAATTTTCGATTTTTTGAGAAAATTCAAAAAGTTGTCAAATGCATCTTGTAGGGCTTCCAAAAAGAAACATTTTTTATCCATACTTTTTTTTCATATCTTCCGTTGTTTAGCTAAAAATTCTCTTTTTTGTTCATATTTTCGAATTTTGAAAATGCCATAACTCTCACAATTTGGTTCTCATCAAAAAACGTCATATGGATAAATTGTTTCACTTATTACTCACTATAAGAAGCTGTACTTACAATTATCGAGCCTTGAAAATAATGGTCTCAAAACTTTTCAAAATGCTCTCCCTCTTACATTTTTGATCCAAAATGGCTGGCTTACGGACTTGACTTTAAGTTTCTGATACTAAAAGAGTGTACCAAAGGCCAATCAAATCGATCAGTTTTTTCGAAAGTTATCGTGCTAACAGACAGACAGACATACAGACAGACAGGCATACAGACAGACACATTCGTAAAGATCGGTTTTTCGGGTTCAGGGGGTCTCAAAACATGGACATTTGACAAAAACGAGGGGGGTCACATTTTACACAAATCTAATACCTTTTCTGATGAGAATGTAAAAAATAATGTAGGTCGGACACCTTTCCCTTTTCCCGAGTCCGGTGGGGGCGGAAAGTCACAACTGTGACTGGTCATAGGGATAATGTAGGTGACACTTCCTCCCCCTTTTCCTAAGTCTGATCGGGACGGAAAGTCACCGCTGTGACTAGTATTGAAAAATAATGTAAGTCTTATACTTTCCCCTTTTTCACGTCTCGTGGGGGCAGGATTTTAATTTCATGAACCATAATTGCACTATTAGAATTTTTTCCGGAAGACTAGCTAACTTTTGAAAATAGATTAGTCTGCTCATTTTTATACACTGAAAAGGGGTAAAGTTCATAATGATATAGTGTTATATCTAGTGCTATACATAGTATTATAGTCCGAGCATGGGACAAGTATAATAAATTATTTTAAAATTTTGTTGTTTTTCAAAGTGCGATTCCCTCCATTGTTCTCGGTGTCACTCATTACCTTTAAAGAGGGGTAGATCTGATAAATTCCATTTGCATTTCAGGTTTCGCATTAATTTTCTTCAAAAGGGACAATGGTCGTCGATTGGTTTGAATACTTCAGTACTTCAGTGAATTTATATAAAACGTCATTCAAGTAGGCAATAGTGATGATGTACTATTCACTTGACAATCTGTTAGTTTCTCTTATTGTATATTACAACAAGATTTTGTATTAATGATTCACTGTTGTGCCACTCAAATGAATTCCAAACGAGGAGCGAGCCTGGAATGGTTTTACCGAGAGAAAATATAAAAATGGATTTAAAGATACTTCGTGATTCGCATGTTTTGTTATTCCACTAAAAATTATTCAGAATTATAAGAATTTAAGGGCTGCTATAGCAACAATTGAGGCAAAAAATCCCATTAAAGCTTCTTCCGTGTATTAATTGTAAATCGAACTATATATATAGTCTTTAGTTGTCTCTTAATGAATTAATTCTCCCATTTTTCTCTGTGTGGTTTATGATGGGAAAATCCGGGATCATAATTCTTTCTGCAGCCGCGAGCAGCCCTTGCTTCGGTTCAATTCCGTAAAAATAATTTTGAGAATAACCGACGGATGTTGCTACTAAATAATGAAGTATTCAGGACGCTCGGAAAGATTCAATTTAGGGTGCAGAGGGAAGTGGAGTTTATTTCATACCTAACAAAATCGGAAGCGTACTTTGAAAAGTCGATATTTTCTGTTTCATTCATTTAATGCAATGGAATTTTGTTTTAATTTACATCACAATACCATTTATCAAATAAAAAAATATTATACTGTGAATCATTACGTTTCCGTGTTAAGGTACATCATAATTACGTATGTGTGTGATTCTGCTTGTAGCACAGAACTCGAGCATCGAATTTTTAAAATTTTTTTCTCGAAATCAGATAAAATAAAAAAGACTTGAAATAATAAAGGTTGAAAAGAGGCACTTTTGTTACGGGCCATACGAAAAAGGAAGAATTTTGTAATTCATGTCACGAATTACAAAAAATTCATGACAAATTCATTCATTCATGTCGTGTTTTTGACACGAATTTAAGAACAACTTGAATGTAATATTATATTATATAGATGCAGATTATGCTGATTTTTTTTTAATTCAACAGAGATAGGCCAGACCACAGTGTTCCGTCTGTTCGAAGTATTTTTGAAGATAAAAGATCAAATCAAGAATAATATTAATGATTGCACGTTTTGCAGAGGCATAATAATTACTCTATTAGAGAGAACCCATATCCAAAAGCAAACCTCATTTCTTCCAAAATACCAGGGACATTGAATTCTGCTCTGCGCAAAGAATCAACCATATATCAGAATATAACACTTATCGCAACATTTTTATATGAAAGCGGATTTTTCATTTTACTCAGATTTTAAAATCACGACCTGAAAGAAGGTTTTTTTTGAGTCTCTAAGATATTTAAATGTAATATTCAAATAGGGACCGGAATCTTCAAATGTGATTTGCATTCCGTATATATCAGCGTCCGAATAAATTTCTTTGCTCGCTGACCACAGTAAAAGTAGGAAACAGAAAGACCTGAGGGAATTTGAAATACATGACCTATAAGTGATCTCAACAAAAATATATTTTTCTTACATATCTCTTTGCATACAATGAAGAAAACTTTAATGGCAAAGAAGAGTATTTTATACAATCAGCGGAGGCGTCAGAAAAAATTGGAAACATTCCTTCTTTGGGATAATCTGAATGGAACTCAATACAGGAATACTATTTCAAATAGTGCGGGGTAGGTCAACTACGTCTTTGGTAAACCTCTTCAAGAGAAATTATTAGTTATCTACTTATTCATTGAAAAATCCTTCTAATCGATGCAGACACTGTAAAATTCCATATTATGGAACATTGTCCTAGTTTATGAAACATATGATAATATTCTAAACTACAAATAATTTTTAACTTATACAGTGTTCATAATATTTTATTTATGATTTCTAACAACTAATTTATTGATTAGATCAATTTACTTCTGTAATTACTTTTAAATTAAGAGAAAAAAAATTAAATGTCCGTGTCAGGTTGCATGAAAAAAACTGTCTTTTGAGTAAAACAGAGATGTGTGTTATTGCTATTGTTTTAACTTTTTGCGCTATGTATATAAAATGAATAAAAGATACTTGAAACATGTAATCAAAAGCTTGCCTTATTATTTACCTACTGATAACGAATTTCAAGTAGTTTAATAAAGTATCCATTGTTTATCAAGGTGTTTCATAATAGGTACTCAAATTTTGGAATAGTCCGTATTTATGGAACAGTATATGCAGTGTTTCATGTCCCCGAACATTCATTTTTCCATGTGTTTCGTAATTAGGAAACAGCAACATGTGAGACTAATAATTATTGAATTTCTTGTCAATGATTGTTAATTATTTAATAAAACGTAACAGAGGTGGATCCAGAAAAATATTGGGGGGGGATTTTCAAAATGAGTGAGAAAATTACACCTGATGTACATCTATCTTAACCGCGCTAACCTGATTCTTTTAAATTATTCCGAATCATTTCCCTCCCTCTACTTCAAATTCTTTTCCAGAATTCTTTAGCATTTCTCTTAGTCATTTAGAATTCTATTATACGACTTCCTATGAATTTTATTAAATTGTCTGAATTTCTTTTAATTCCTCTGTATTTAGTGCAATTTTTTCATATTCCATCAGAAATTTCGAATTATTTTGATTTTGTTCGAATCGCATTGAATTATCTTTGATTCTTTCGAATTATCTTGAATTCCTTTGAATGTTTTTGGATCCCTTTAGATTCTTTTTGATTCTTACGAATTATTCTTAATCCCATTGAATTATTTTGAATTCCTTCTAATCCTTACAATAACATGGAGCCATGCAGACTTTTTGAATTCCTTCGAATCATTTTCAATTACTTCAAATTATATTCCCGACTTCCTCTGCAATCCCATAAATCATTTTGAATCTCTTTGGATAACTTTGGATAATTCTGTTGAATTATTTGGAATTCCTTTGGATTCTTTGAGATTCCTCCGAATTCTTCTCGATTTTTTCTGATTCCTGTGACTAATTTGAATTGTTTTTATTTTAAATGACTTCTAATATAACATGAGGACGTGGAGATTTTTCGAATCCATTCGCATCTTATTTAATTCGTCTTAATCGTTTCCTATTATTTTTATTTTTTCCGGATTCCTTTGAATTTTTTTTTGCTTTGAATTATTTTTCGGACTTCCCCCGCAATCGCATGGATTATTTAGAATTCCTTAGAACAACTTCAAACAGTTTTGGTTGAGTTTTTGAATCAGGGGCGGATACAGAAAAATATTTGGATAATATGAAAAAAAGCTGTTATCTATGGATGCAAAGCTGAGCTTATATCCTTTTGATCCTTCTGCTGTTGACTATGATATAATTCATAAAAGAAAAAAATGTGAAACAAAAGTTTCTGAAGGAAAAACGCCCATAGAAATTAAGTGAAGATGAACAAAAACATTCATTTACCTTCGAAAACAATTTATCAAAGGATATTTCGGAGGAGTGTAAGAGTGCTTGGTTCAATCAGACATGGCCTGAGGATTTATAATTGAGAGTCTTGTACCAATACTGGCTTGATATCAGTGGGAAATCTTGTGAAAAAATTGGTAACACTTTATTAAAATCAAAATTCTTACGATAGGAGAGAGTGCAGAGTTGTAAGCCGGAGGGAGTTGTGAGCCATTTCGATTTCTGCCATGCTGTGATTGCTAGGTCTATTGTATGTACTGTTCAGTGTTTCTTTTGACCCGAACTAACTTTTCAGTGAGCATTCATCGCATTTGCAGGCGTTCATCTTGGCATTATTCATGTGAATCTCTCATTGTTGAATCGCACCGAAAGTTGTTTTTGATACTTGTGTTTGTGGTATTTTGAGGCCCGTTCCGCAGACAACTGCAGATGAATGAAAGTGAATGAATGAAAGTGAAATGAATGAAAGTTAATACAAAACATTTCTTAGGACATTGGCGCTCTACGCAAAAAAGAAAATTTTGATAATTGTTCAGTGCGTCGATAGCGATGCGTCCATTCTAAATAAGATCGATATGGGGACTTGAAGGGTGCCAACATGACACCTGTGTTCATTGCGAATCTGATTACTTTTTTGAAATCTTCTAGTTACATCAAATTTATCTTAGATTTCATTTTCTACTGCTTTATCAAACATAAATTTAAAAAATATGCTGTTTTCTAAAATTTTTTGACATGGCTCACAACTCCCCACTTAAATTACGAATGCCGATTTTTTTACTTTAAGCCGATCTGCAATATTTCAAAGATGACGGTGATTTTTCTCAAATTCTTTAGTCCAGTCGTTGTGTTTAGATGTCCTCTGAACATTCAACTTTAAACATCTACAATCTATCGATTTTTATAGAAGATATACCTCGAAAACAAAACATAGGTTCCCGTGAATAATGAAACAACTATCAAAGAAGTGACGTTGGTGAATTTGAATATCAATAGAAAAAGACAAGAACAGTCCAAAAATCGTTTGATTAATAATCAAGCCTTTGCTTCAAATGATAAAGCTAATGATCACATGAATCTTAACGATAATCTTAACGATTCAAATTTACTAAATTTAGCTGATGTTTTAAAACATAACGTTGGTGATGAATTAATATTTGATTTGAATGTCTTGGTCGCTGATAATTTAACAGGTTTGTAAACAAATTATAAAACAATATTTCATACCTAATTGTTATTAAAAAATAAATTAATGTTTTCTTCTTCAGATAATCTTGACAAAAAGAAAACAATCACTAGAAGAGAAAAAACTGTTAGCTGATGAGGGGGAAAAACTCCAAGATAAAATGGAAGCAATGCAACAAAGGATCAAAGAAGAAATGAATTAGTTGAATTGTAAATTTAATTTAAAATAAATCTTGTTTTAATATCTTAATTATCAATCCAAAGATTTGAAACTGTTATTGTTATACGTATTTTGTAAGTGAATGTGTACTTATTGCTTGTTAACTCGTAGAATTTTTGTGTCTAACTGTATGATTACTTAGTAATAATACAAAACAATTTTCGATACTATGCATGAATAAATAATTAACTGAAAACAAATTTTAAACCTTAATGTTTCAGTTGATTTTGTGTTCCATAATTTTAGACATACCTGATTGAACAGCCGTACATGTTGGTTTAAACTGTTTCATAAATACGGCCATAAGTACTTATCTTCTTTTCCATCTCATTTATTAATATTTTCAACTAAAATTCACTGGGTAATAATTATTTTCATTTCAGTAGATATCAGGTAAACAATTACCTTGAAAAAGTTAGATTTTCAAATTCTACATTCTCTCGAATAATGTAAAATAATTATACAACTCCCATCCATAAGGTGTTCCATAACATGGCCCTTTACCTTATATCAGACAGTTTTCCATCAAATAGTGTGCATGGTAACATCCTGAAACTGAATGTATTTTCAGTAAAAAAATTGACCTAAATCTTTGAGAGAATCATGGAACTTATTAGTCATTCTTCAGTCAAATCAAATTTCCAGAAGCAATTTAACAAATTCAATCTGTGAAAATGAGTTGAATATTACATAATTATTGAACCTGATTGACAAAAGGACTCTTCATGCTTGGAGTAGTAAATTATAAAATTTCTTGTTTTAGCCAAGCATAGTTCAAACGAAAGTCAGATGATTAACCCTAAAGAATTTGTTCTTTTTCCGTGATGGTGAGAATTTGTGGATATCACAAAACCAGGGACGACGGCATTCCCGGGCGCCCTGTTTACTCTCGGCGGAACTAATTGCGCGTGCACGATTTTATTAAATTTGTCCACAACGTTACCTCGTTTGCATTCATTAATGAGTTTTCGGTCTGACGGTTCGTGGGCCAGGGACGTAACGAGGTCGAGTGGCACAAGGGGGACTCCGGAGAAGAGAGGGTTTGAGTCAGGTACGGTTTTTTATTCGAATTTGCATATTTTTCGCGGTAGGTTAATTTTCCTGTGAAAATCGGTGTTCTCCTTTTTTCGCTTCATTTTTTTTTATATCTCTCTTCCCCACTATTTTTCTCTCTTCCTCTTTTGCGGATATAGACTGACCAGCCTGATACGGAATAAGTGCACGGCGAATGTGATAGGGCGCCGTACATCACTCTGCGGTCTAGCATCTCAAGGGTCGCATTATCCCAACCGCCCAACCAACAAACCCTTTTTGTCGGTCTTTCTTCTACAAATTACCTCACGACCTCACCTCTTTTACTTCACGGAGCAGTTTAATCGGCTCCGCGAAAAAGAGTGAGTATCCAAGCATTTCTTCAAACAGCTGACTGAGGGATAAACCTGTTACCTTTTTACTGGAAAGAAAGATTCCCAGCTTGTGATACAACAAATTGCAGACAATTATCCTTATCACAGGGAAACCCCTAGCTTTCCTATCTTAAAACTGGATGAAAACACTGCAGAAGTGCAGGCAGCTGACAACTGTGTTAAGAGTTGCCAATATGGTTGTTACTGTCAATATAGTAGCCAATATAACTAATTACTGCTTGCAGCGCTTCTATTCATTTTTTTTTTCTAAATAAAAGCTCAAGATTTTCCTGTGATAGCAAAGCCCTCTAGGCAGAATACTTGGAACTGAAAAACTGTCGTATGTGCTGAGAATAACAACCACCTGGAAACTTCTTTTATGCTTAGTTATTAGGTGGAAGAGAGAGGGAAGATATATGGATGGTATGAAAAAAAGAGTGAGGTTAAGGTTTTTTAAATGAGATGGGGGTGGCAACGTACCAGCCCTATCCGACTCCCATAGATATGAGAATACATTTTGCTTTCCTTAGTGATGATAGTTTCTATGTGCGAAATTCTCTCACTAGAGCGGCGCTGTACGCGGCACGCTTTACAAAAGTATTGTGGTAAACGGGCTAAACCAGTGATGGTTACAAAAAATGCAGTCTTTTTTCGTGAATGGGTGGACATGTGACTTTTTAGTGATTTTGTGAGACCCTTTCACCTAATATTGACCATAATGTTAATTTCAAAGTGCAAATACAATGGACACTTGTGTATTGCATCGAACTATGAGTCAGGTTAAAGTTCACAACTACTGACAGATATTCAGATATAAATGAAAAAATTAATTTCTTTTCGGTACAAATTACAATTGGAATTGTTAATGTAAGGCTATCACAATAAATTCATAATAAAAGTTATGTCATTTTCAAAGATTGTTCTTTTTAGTTCAAAGTTGAAATTTGTGATCATACGGATACTTTTCGGTTGAACATCGAGCTATTTTTTGAAAACTGTAATGTTTCTTGTAATTTACCTCTCTTTTTGAAAATTTACTTTTCGGTCTAAGTATTTAACAATTTTGTACAAAATTCAATTATTCTCGTAGAAAATTCAACTATTATTTGAAAATTAAACTGTTTACGTTTTGTTCTTGAAAATCCGTTTTTTTTTATCTTACATTTCTTTGTTGGAAGAAGATTGAACTTTCTGATGAAAAAGTTTAGCAGTTTGATGAAAATTCCTCCTTTTGGTTCGGAAATTTCTCAATTCGTTAGAGAATTGAATTCTTCTATTAATAATTCAACCATAAGAGTTTCAATGTAACCATTTCCCATTAATCAATTATCTATTAACTTATGAATTTAGAATTGTTTACATAGGCTTTATGCCTTTAAAATTTAACAATTTTGTTGGAATTTTTTTTTTTAGAACATTAACCTGCTTAGGAGACTTTTCTTTTCCAATTGAAAATTTCAGTTTTCGAATCAATGTTGAATTTCTCTGAAAAAAGTTTTTTTTCTTCCAATATTTTCCTCTTTGACTAAAAATATATATTTTCGGTGAAAATACTCCTTTTTGGTTGAAAATCTTACTGCTTTTCTGGAAACCGAAATACTTCTTGTAAATTATAGTTCTTATTGGGAATCCATCTTTTCGGTCTGAAATTTAACAATTCACTGAAGAATTGAACTATTTTGGTGGAAAATTCAACTTTTTTGGCGGAAGTCTCCATTCTCGGGTGATAATTTGACTGTTTTGTAGATGTTCCGTCCTTTTCGCCCTGCGATTCAACCATTTTGTTGGAAATTAGTCTTTTCTCGTTTATAGTTATAATATAACTAGATTATGTATAATAATATCATTCCTAATATTACTCTTCTACCATTATTTCTTTATTTATTTTTGATAATCATAAATAATCAATTTTAATATAATGTGTTTTGTAAGGATGTTAACCTACCGTTGTTAATAAGAATATAAGAGCTAAAAAAATATATTTCAAATAGGTATTTTTACGAGTATAATAAAATCTCTCCACATGGAATCTTTTTGAATCTTTTCCTTACAGATACATTAATATTGATCATCACCGTCTCCTTTCAATTGCATAATTTATCTTCATATTTCTCTAATGTATTCCATTTGATCTAACCCCTTTCCGTGAAATTCTTATTTAAAAAAATTATATTCTTATTTTGCAGGAACCAGTATCTCAATAATCCCCCCATAATATCAATGAGTGATATTATGAATTTTAATCCATTATATAGACATTATTTTTGAATTATCGAAGGAAGGACTTGTATATTTTCATATGAAATGGATCAAGTACAAGAAAATACAGTGTCGTTAGTACTGATTGAAATCCGTCCAATATTTTTTCAACTTCCTTAATTTCAGGAAATTTAACTGAAGAAGATAGAAATATTTTATTCTGTATAATATTCCAATTGCGATATTGTCAACGCTGTATAAAAATATGACTAATTCTGACTTCCTTCCCTTTCGTTTGGGGATTTTTGGAACAATCAGATTAGCTAGAGGAACGGAAGTTCATCCTTTCTCTTCAAATTTTAATTAAACTTTATTTCTCCCTTCACAAGTTTATTTTTCTCATAACAAACACAAGGCTCAAAAGCTGAAGTTTTTCTTCATTTTTGAGATACTTTTAGCTTTATATGTATGATAACATAAGAAGTATTTTGTTAAGGATGCCAAAAAATTCTCACTACGTATTCACTGTATACATTTTACATAATTCAATTGGTTATTTTCCGATTTCAAATTATTTGATTTATAGAGAATGTGAATTTTATGTCCTAATGACTTCAGAAACATTTTCTGACTTTACTTTTTACAAAAACTCAATGTTTTCGAATTTTATAAAATTTGTTAATAAGTTTAAGGCTGCATCTATTTCTCCCGTTTTTCGGGATGGCAGCAAGCAGTGGTTTGTTGGGGACTTGGGAAAAGGGTATCATAGAACGTTAGATAGTTTGTTCCAAAACTCTTAAATTTCATATTTAAGAAATGCCCACACCGTTGAATCTGATCTTAACCACGAATTTCCCAAAAAATAGACGTTGCCTCAACATAACCTCTCTCTGATTCACTGCTTGCTGTGATCCCGAAAAACGTGAGGGATAGCCACACCGTAAGTTTAGTGCATTCTCAAAGGGTGCCGTGTGCAGCGCTGCTCTGGTTTCACACACAGAAACTATCATCACCAAGGAATCAGTGGCGTACCGTGACCTAGTGGGGCCCGGGTGGAGAATCATTCAGGGGACTCCTGACCTCCCTTCCCTTTTACACAGCTCAATAAAAATATTAAGTATTTTTAACGTTGTTTTATGAGCTGCATTCAAATCATTTGAGAAATGCAGGAGTCAACAACATACTTGGAGACCCCGAAGAATTGCTTCTCTAAAAAGAAGAGGAAAGTCTTTTCTGTTTTTTTTTTTTTGTTTTCTACTTTCGATTTTGCGATTTAGGGCCCCTTGGTTCAGGGGGCCCTGGTGTTTACCACCCCTAAAACCCCCGGCAGGAACGCCACTGTAAGGAACGCCACTGTAAGGAACGCCATTTGTTTTAGTTGCATAGGCCTGCAACGTACTGAAGAAGGAGATGAGGGGAAGAGGAATAAGAAGATAAGAGGAAGACTGAAGGAAAAAGGTAAAGAAGGGATGGGAGTTTGTGGAAAACATGGATGTGAAGGACAAGGGTAGAGGAAAATCCGTCAGGCTGATTGGACGTGAAAAGGGTATAAAAGATAATAAGGGGGGAATTAAAAATGAGGGTAAGGTGTAAAGAAATAATTGTATTGACCATTGAGTGAGAGGGGTAAGCTTTATGGCAAGAGGTAAGGTTTATCCTGTGTCAGGTAATGGAGGGGTACAAAAATAAAGACGAAGAGAAGGAGTTAAGGAAAAGGACTGGGTTATAAGCAGTGGAAGGGTAATCGGTTAAGGGCAATAGGAACAGGATGAAAGGAATGGATGTGAAGGGCAGGGGTAGAGGAAAATTTGTCAGGCTGACTGGACGTGAATGGGATGAAAGAGGTGATAAGGGGGAGAGTTGAAACTGAGGTTAAGGTAAAAAAATGATTGTATTGACCATTGAGTGAGACGGGGAGCTTATGAGAAGAGGTCAGGTTTATTCTGTGCCGGGTAATGAAGGGGTACAAAAATAAAGACGAGGAGAAGGAGTTAAGGGAAAGGACTGGGTTATAGGCAGTGGAAGGGGGATCGGTTGAGGGCAATAGGACCAGGATGAAAGGGATGGATGTGAAGGGCAGGGGTAGAGAAAAATTCTCCGGGCTGATTGGACGTGAATAGAATAAAAGGGGTAATAGGGGGGAGGGTGGTTGACAATGAGGCTAAGGTGTAAAGAAATGATTGTATTGACCATTGAGTGAGAGGGGTAAGCTTTATGGGAAAAGGTAAGGTTTATTCTGTGTCGGGTAATGGAGGGTTACAAAAATAAAGACGAAGAGAAGGAGTTAAGGAAAAGGACTGGGTTATAAGCACTGGAAGGGTAATCGGTTAAGGGCAATAGGAACAGGATGAAAGGAATGAATGTGAAGGGCAGGGGTAGAGGAAAATTTGTCAGGCTGACTGGACGTGAATGGGATGAAAGAGGTGATAAGGGGGAG
>WSXT02000001.1:2071496-2092093 GCA_011762715.2 Neuroterus valhalla
TAAAGTAGTCGACATTTCGCTTTTGAGTTTCACAAGCTTTTTATACAACTGTAGGGAGGTACAAAAGCCGAGCGCGTTGCGCGAGGTAAAGTCATGACCGAGAGTGGAGCGCGAGGTGAGATTACCTTCGAGCGCGAAGCGCGAGATCCGAAAGACGCGCACCCTAGGCGCGCTCAAACTTACGAGCAAAGCGAGCTGTGCGCGAAGCGCGCGATGAGAATGTGCCCGCGCAGCGGGCAGATTTTTTTTTATAACATTACCGTTGAATCATAGCCCAAAACTTAAAAACAATGGTTCTCATTGAAGTTATGATGAACCATTATTTTTCAAAAATTCAAATTTTATTCATCAATCTCTATAAATAAAATCAGTACTTTTGGACTTCTCTAACTTATGAGATTCTGTTTCTCCACAAAGTACAATTCCTAAGATAAAAATAAATTGATTCCCAAAAAAAAAGAAGTTTCCAAGTGTAAAAAGGCTGATGCTATGGATTAGTAAATGATAATCAATGTTTAATGTTTAATAATAATGTTAATTGAGCATCAATTAGTTAATGGTAATTATATTGCTGAATTGCTGAATTTTAATTTGTTACGTCAGGATATTATTATTGAGAAAAAAAATAATGACTCTTCCAGGGAGAAAAATTTTCTTTGTGCAATACAATTGCTGTTGAAAAATATCTATTGCGGCAAGATAATATTCTTTAGATCCAACTACAGAAAAAATTTTTTTTTGAATTTGTCCGTATAATCAACCAGGCCACTACAAATATTTAGGGCTCACCGGGAAGGGTTCAAATGCTCTCGTGTACGGTTCTTTTAAGCATTCCTTTTGAGCATTCATTAGTATAACGAATATTTCCTACAAATCTTGGTAACATGAAATTACTGCAGAACCAAACAGCCAAAATATATGTTATTATTGATGCATTGCAGTTTTACTTTGCGTGTTTTCGAAATGCCAATAATACTTCCTTGACATTCTCATTATTAAGAGTGTAATGGGATGATATTTAAAATATTTGATATAATTTTTAATGAAACTTTACGCTTCGGCACTCACGACATCGGAAACTGATATAAATTCTCTGTGGTTTGTTTGTTTGTCTGTTCTCTTATAGCTTTTGAGGGTTCCAAAACAAAATTAATTTCTGGTTATCAGAATTAGGCAACAAAACTCTAAGAATTGAGAGCATTTTTAATACTTGTAACAACAGTTTTCTTCTGAATTCTCTGAAATTTCTGCCAATATTATTTTCAAATTTCTTGAAACTTTAAATAATGATATTAATAATAAATATTTCTTAAGTTGCAACCAAGAAACACAATGTTAAAAATATATAAGGTGAATTAAAAAAATAACTCAAAATTTTCCAGAAGGAGTAAAAATTTATTTTCCTAATAGATCAAGAGACTCTAATTGACATTTTTTCTAGATATCAAAATTATTTTTTTATAATCCTAATGAAGTTATTTCTTAAGAACGAAATCCAAAACATTTGACTTTTTTCAGAATCAGAAGTTTTTTTTCAGGCTGGGGTCGAGTTGCGGAATGGTCGAATTACATTTGAATTACATAGAATTCCAAATTATTCCATTTTCGAAATCTAAAATCAAAAGGTATGCGATTTTGAACCTTTGAAAAATAATTGAGTTTTGGATATTCACAAATGAAAACTTTTCAATTCTTTCAATTTTCTGAATGTTGAAGATTTAAATTTCAAAATGATTCGAAATTGAAGATTTGAAATGAAAAAATTCTTCGAAGTTGCCAATCTTGAATAGTTTCAATTGAAGATTCATTAACTTATTTGTTAGAATCGTTCAATGTTGAAGATTTGAATTTCCAAATGATTCAAAATTGGAGATTTAAACTAGAACAATTCCATAAATTTGATATCTTGGAAATTGAATTTTTCAAAGAAAACCATTGAAAATGGCATCATTTAATATTTTATGCATTAAATATTGAAGAGTCTGAAATTTCAAATATTCAATACTCAAGAATTTTCTGGTTAATCTTTCAAATTAAACTAAATCGTCCGGAACAGACATTCAAAATTACATCATTTTAGAATATAAACGTTCCAAATTGATGAATCTTCTAATTTAAATTCGATGACAAGAAGATTTTCACATATAAATTGTCAAAATTGAAAAGTTTTCATTTGTGAATTTCAAAACTCAATTATTTCCTAAAAGTTCAAAATTGCATACCTTTTGAGTGAAGATTTCGAAAATGGCATAATTTGAGATTCTTTGTAATTCGAATTTCAGACGTGTTTTTAATTTTGAAAATGATGCAAGTATCAAGTTTCACAAATATAAACAAAAACAAAACAAATATGATTGGAATCGTAAAAACTCGTAGATCACGAATATCTTTGAACCGAAACTTTAAAACTGCACATTTTTTGGATTTTCGATGTAAACATTTAGGCTGTTCGACGGCTGATGTCGAGCTGCGGAAGAGGTGGTAGCATGGAGAGGGAAGGCACGGACCGCTGCGCTGTGTTCCCCTGACCGTTCCGCAACTCGACCCCAGCCTTTTTTTCAAAATGCAGAGATGAGCTCCTCCTTGTCGTCTTTAGCACAATTATTGGCATGCCCAAAACCGAAGTGAATCTATTTATTTCTTGATCCACAAAAATCCTTGGACGTATCAACAATAGGAAAATATGGGATATTACAAAAGTTGATTATATAATTCTAAGAAAAGATTGAAGTATTTACGATTTTGTATGATATAATATTATTTTAACAAGATAATTGCATCATTACTTTCTTCACAATTATTATAACTTTTATAGATAGCGGAAACAGAATATCAAATGATATTGCAAGATTTACTAGGAAATTATACCTCAGTAAATTTCCATAAAAATCATTCCTCGCATATTGCTTCTTATCATTTTACGAGAGAGCTTACCCTTTTTTCATATTTCATGTTATTTTCAAAACAGAACCATCTGCGCATACACAAATATTTTGACGCGCGTGAACGCGATTAGAATGTGATCGTAAAAGCCGCAGGTGTTCAGAGAATCTTCTTCAAAGTCGTATGACTTCATGTGACGTACGAGAAAGAGCATATTCTTCATTTTTGTAAACATCAATATTGGCGTCTCAAAGAATGCTGTCTCATGCTCTTCGATATTCATGCCGCCACTGCTTGATAGTTTATTTATAGATTTCTGGATTAGATTTAACAAATTTTATATGAATTACATGCAGTGGGATCTTAAGAAGAGGAGAAGTTCTACCTCCCCTACCTCCATTTTAACCTAGAGGCTAATTTTTACTATTTTTTTAAGTTTACCCTTCTTGAAAAATTGAAACGCAAAAAAGATTTCTCTAGATTTTTTTACTCTGCAACTGAAACACTGTATGCATTTAGAATAGGACAATTTCTTAAGAAATTCCAGGCACAAGAACTCAGCATTGTATGGGTAAACTACAACTCCTTTTAACAGCGCCGTAACTAGGGATGTGCAGGCGGTGCGGCGCACCAGGGCCCCGGCTCTCAGGAGCCCCCGAAGATTTTTAAAATTTTTTTTAAGAGATCATTTCAAAGCATGAGCTAGAAAAGATCTTCGATAACGTTTTTCTAACATTTGAACCTTTTTTTATGGACTTCGAACATGCTTCAAAATCACCCCTTATTTTTAGAAAGTCATTTTCAAGGGCCTCTCAGGAAATCTTGCACCAGGGCCCCCGAGACCCTCGCTACGGTGCTGCCTTTTAAGGATTGCGCTTAGACGTCCATATATTTATTCAAGAGCGCCGTCAAGGGTAAAAAGCTGATCACTTTCAGAAGACGGAATATTTGATACATTATTTTTCTGAAATCTTCCGTGGATCAGAAAAAACTAACTTTTTGTTTCTGAAAAATGTTTTTTTTTTTACTTAAGGTACGGATTTTCAACAATTCTCTACTTATTAATTAAAGTATACTTCTTTTAAGGCCTGTTCAAAGTTTTCGTATCGCAAACAAAATATTTTCATTCATTATACATATAATAAAGAACGATTCCAAATGGCTGTTTTTGATCCATAAGTTCGGCTTAAGACAAGTGTTTTGTATCCTTTTTTCCAGTACATATCATGTACACTGACCGCTTAGACGGGCGTCTATCGACTTAGCGCCGGTTTCTCGGCTGTTCATGCTTGAGTGATTCTGTTCCTCCCCCCGACCCTCGCACGATGCTGCACGACAGCCCATCAGCCTTGAAAAGGCAGTACCGGAATGCGTGGTATAGAAGTTGTTTACTTGGAGACTTGCGACGCACGTATTCACGAGACTATACATACGGTCCTGAGTGTTTACCTTCGCCTAGTCAGTCGTCGCTTCAAATCTGGTTCGAACTGAATTTCTAATTGCTTTTCGCGTTAGGATCACAACCCCCGATACTGGCCTCCATCTAGGCGGTGAGTGTATTCTATTTAAAATTCCAGAAATTCTTACGCCTAACAAGTAGAAGATCCTAAAGATTGAATAGTTTTTTTTCCCAAGAATTAATTTTTTCTAATATCTGAGAGTTTAAATCAGTGAGTCTTAAGAAAAATTTGTTTCCAATGAATAATTTGGAGAAATACAATTTTTCAAATTTAGAGGTAGTCTATAACTCCCGTTTAATATGTTTTTTTATATTTCAGGGAAGATGGACCACTGTATTTATTCAGTATAATTGGAGTATTCTACCACTCAAAATGTTTCATTCGTCAAAATGTACATAAATATGCACAGCATTGAAAAAGCGTAGTGCGTCCAGAACAACAAAATCAAAAAAAAAAACAAATTTTAATATTTTTTCTCGTTCAATCTTAAAGAGTTAGTGGTTATGGTTTCTCGTCTAACGTTCTTGAAAATTTTTTCTCCCACAGTCAATCCACGCATCGTCAATGAAAGAACAAGTGGCGTAGAACCAAGCCTTGCACTATTTATTGGGAACGCAACAAAATATTAACAATAATTAACAATCATTCGGGTAAATAATTTTTAAAAAGTTCACTTCCAGATCATGTGGGAGCAAATCAATAACTACATACTTTTTTTTCCAATAAATGCCTATTATGAAACAAAATGGATCACCACCAATAGAATGTTTGTGGCTTATAAAACTGATTTTCAAAAGTGGTGTGTCCTGCGAAAATGGCATTCTATTTTCGAAAAATTCGTAAAATAATTAATTAAAACCAAAATCGTATCATTATTTACAGAATAAAAGTTTCATTTGATAAAAAATAATTTTTATTTTAGTACAAATTTGAATAAAAAAGTGAATATAAAATACTGATTCGGAGACAAATTTTGAGGTTTCAAATTTGATATTTCTCCATCGTGGCGTGCGACATATTCACGATTGGCAGATTCAAATCTATTCAGGAAGATGACAGACATAGTAGCAAACCGATTCAGTTTTCAATTTTTTATTCTGCAAGTGACTAGGTACGCAATTCGCAGAGTCATCATTTAAATGAGTTCTTTTTTCATGTGCAGCAAGAAAAATATAATTTTGTATCACAATAAGTCTTTTCTTTTTTGAAAAAATTAAAAATGCAGTACCTTTCGGGAGATTTTTTTTCAGCAAAACATCTGAGATGCAAGTTGAAAGAAAATCGAAGAAATAAGAGTTTTTAAAACTAGCGGGAGCTTCCTTTTTCTATCGATAAAAGATAATTGGAGGGTTACCCTGTAAATTTCAAATGCTTTAATAAACAATTGAAAAGATTCTCGTCAGAATTCCTCATTCTTCTGACTATTTCCAACTTTTCTTCAGTACGATTTTGAGGAGAAAAAAAAGGAATATTTGGATTCTTGAAATAAAAAAAAAGGTTCTGACTAGTATCACGGAATTTTCCGTAAAAATTATCGAACAAGTATAGAGCTAGGAGGCTAGTAATACGAAATTTGCCGTGAAGTTAGTCTTGAACGAGCTGGATTCTTACGGGAAATTCCGTAAAGGTGGAAAGTTTGAGGAAAAATGAACACCTTGTCAAAAGTTATATCTCAAAATATAAAAAAATCGAAATGGAAAATTTGAGCATAATTTTTTAGCAAAATATCTGGGATGTTTTTTCCTATTCATAAGTAGTACGAGTTTTAAGGAATCGAAGAGATGAGGTTTTGAAGTTTCCCAACCCGGTTTGCAATATGTTAATAAATCAATAACTATTTTTGTTTGATTATTAAATGCATTATTATTGTTAAAAAAATATATTATAAAATCCGAAACTTACGGTTCTCTGCATCACAGTATATTTCCTTCTTCTTTTGAGTGTGTACGTTTTCACTCATATTTTCGTAATCACAGTTTTCATTCTCGCTTATATTACAAGAGCTAAAGCTATCATCTTTCTTACGTAGAAAAAATTGTCTAAAAGGGGGGTATTCTTGTCTAGAAGAATGAATCTTAGGTATTTTATAGGTTGTCATAAAAGAAAATCAAGAAACATTTTGATGAGCCATTATTTTACCACATATTTATTACCGATTGAAGAATACGAACAAACAAAAATAGTAATAATAAGTAATAATAGTAATCGGAAATGAAAAAACAAAAAAAATTCTTAAACCAAATGAATTCTTCTATCGCGCTAAACTCGGAAGAATAAGACAAAAATTCAGCAAATAACGGCTATCTAAAATATGATGTAACTTTTCGACTATTTTTTTTATTTTAAAACATTTTTTTTAAATATTAAAAGTTGAACATTTTTGTATATTTCTAGTTAACGCGATAGAGTAAGGCGTTCAGAAGGCTCATGGCTAATTTCAAAAGGATCGGTTCAGTAGATCTTGAGATATCATAACAAGAGTCCCGAAAAAAGTAGTTTTGAGGAAAACGCGTTTGAAGTTTTGAGTCAAGAGCAGGACTGGTTTACTCGCTGCGCCACTGAATTGGCAGAAACCCCGAAAATAATTGAAATTTTAAAAAATCCTTTAGAGGATATATTCTAAAAGGTCTTATCTTTGAAAATATGAAAAGAAATAAAAAATTGATTTTTCAAATTTCTAGACAAGAATACCCCCTTACGTAGAAAAAATGGTCTAAATGTCTTGTTTTTTAATCACTTTCCCCCCTTTAACATCTCTTTTGCTAATATTGGTAACAGACAATCACTCCGTTTACGTTTAACCATTTTTATTTTAGAACAGAAGTTTTCTGCACAATATGCAATCTAAAACTGAGGACTCTGGGCTAATTTTTTCTCTGTTCCTGACACAGGTATATTGTCAAAGTAACGTAAATAAATGGAATTCAACCATAAACATAGGGGAAAATGCTATGCTCAAACTTATCTACTCGGCGTAGACCCCTTGTTGAGCGAAAAATCGAGAGCAATTAATTCAGAACTATAAACATCCAAATTTTACAAGTCCATGGTGACGACCGATGCAAACCTGAAATTTTAAATTCTTCCTTAAATCTCAGGTACTTAGTGAACGGCGTGAAGGGTACACAAAACAAGGTATCACCGATCCCATTATCGATGAAAGAAATCGAAAACGAGCAGTACAGAACCCAGACAAGAAATATATTTTCGAAGCAAAAGTAAATTATTTTTTCCCTTTCCGTCCAGTTATTCATTTATGGAATTTCCATGGCTGTGAAATTACATGTCTGGAGATAATGGTTTCGCCCAGAAGTAATGCCGCTTCCAGGCGCGCAAAATGATTCTTCTCCAATTGAAAAAAAAACCACAACCCTAATTCTATTTTGTAAAGCTCTGCGTGAAGGATATTGTAAATGCCTATGGACCATGTGCTGAAAATATTGCATCTAACTCTTTCTCCATATGGAGTGTAGACATGTCGTTTCAAGCATCTTAAAGGGTTTCATTACCGTAAAATTGTATCTTCACTTGTATTTATAATGCATGAAAGCGAGGGCACACCCGATTTCGAAAGACGGTATCAAACGCATCAAATTCAATTACCAAATTATGCCTAAATTACTCGACAAAATATGCGGTCATGGACCAAGGTCTCGAAGGATCTGCGAGGTTGGCAGCACTTGAGATGTTCATCTAATCCCAAAACGCACTAGGAGTGACGTAGGTAGGTAGCGTTCAAGCTAATTTTGTAATCTGGGCTCGCACTACCTACTAATTGCTCACTAAACCAGAGCAGATCCAATCTTCTCTAGTTGTCATTCGTGATGCATGTCGTCGTATCAATGTTTCAAGAATATATCCTAGAGCGATGAATTATCAAAAGAACTCCTTAATTATATCAGATTTGAAATATAGAGTCAATGAGCTTGAACGTGCAAATTGATTGTTAATTAATGATAAATGAAGAGACTTGATGGCACAGCTTTTATCCCTTCGTTCTTCTTCTCTTCCTGACAACTCATCCCGCAGTCGTTGGTTAATCGGATTATAATAACTTGGTTAGCGTTGAGTTGAGTTCCTATTATGGTCTTCTAGTTAGCGTCTTCTTATGCAGGATCCTCAGCATACATGACATCTCACGGATTTTGGCTTATTACTCAACAAAATAAAAAACTATAACAAGTATTTGTATCAAATAAGAGATGGTTCGTTTATCGTTATTTAATAAGCAACAGAAATTTGCGCAGGGTATCGATTTTTAAATTGCGTAATAAATAAAATTAGAAGTGAGGGTGGCTTGCAGGCTCGTTGGAGAGGGCGAGGTCTAACTTAATTCGAGTAACTTCCCTCGACTTAATAAAGCTGTCTCAATTTTTGCATCATTAGCGAAACGCGCTCACTGATTTTTCATTCGATTTTAGATTAGATCACGGGTCATGGTTCAAGTTGTTTCCAAGCAGGTTTGAAACACTTTTTATTAAAAATTAATATCAAGTAGCAAATTTCTTTCTTGTTGATGCAAAGCGAAAGTTTCATCACTTGAGGACAAATTATAACCGTGTGACTTAAAAGAACCAGTTTATCAATTTGCTCACAAACTGATGGAAAAATACTTCCGGTCGTAGAGATTCATGGGTTTGATGAGTTAAGTCGTCAGAGTCAAAGGAGAATGGAGAGTTATTAAATATTGAATTATTTGTTGAATAGGACAACTTATCTTGTGGGACATCAGCCAGCAAAGATAACTCATGTCTCACAGAGGGTCGATAAAGATTTCCTGTATGTCGATGGTGGTGTGAATATAGCAGAAGGGATCGATCTGCCTGGACAGCCGGTTGATTAGTTACAACCCAGTGCCGTCAATCTACTACACACTCACTCCATTTCGACATATGTGATATATAACGAGCACGTATGTGCTGTACGCGAATTGCCATGATAATCGTAGTCCGAGCAAAACATGGTGCAATCATGTTATATTATGCGTAACACGTGCCCTGTGTGTACATAAGTCAGAAACATTGGGCTCAACTTAACTGATTAATATTACAAACAATATTCATCTTCTTTCCTTTTCTAAAAAGTACTACTTCTTCTGAAGTTACAATGTAACATGTTTTTTTAGAAAAATCTGTACTAGATTTAGCATACATGTAATGAAAACAAGAATGCACAACATGAAATCAAATTTTGTATATCAGCGTACAGAAAATTTAGTATACATGTGTACAAAATTTGGTATACGAATATACTAAATTTAATATGCTCGTATACTGATTTGAGTGGGTGCCTATAGTAATTCCACTCTATGTGTATAGTTGTATACCTACTCATTTTGAAATACGTATATACTAATGGTAGAGAACCGATAACATTTTTTCATCCTTTCAGGAAAAGTTTATGTAAAAAGTTCTGTCTTGAAGCTTAGGAAAAACAATGAATGTGAATGAAAAATTGTATTTCTTGTTTTCCTTGTAGGATTGAAGTTACATCCTTTTTTTTCTTTCTCTGGAAGGATAAAAATGTGCGCATATATAAAAGGGAAAGGATATTATCCAATAATATAGTAAATTGAAATAGGCAAAAAAAATTTTACCGATGAATAATATTTATATTAAAATATTAATTCGAATAATATAGAATTCGAGATATTACACTTTAATTTTCCAACAAGTATTATTTATTGAAAAGAACAAACATTAATCATTCTAAATTGGCTCAGGTTTTCTGCAGAGTGGACATTAGATTTTCCACTTGAACGTCAAATCTGTCGTTTCTGTAACGGAATATATACATGTATGCATTTATTTATATTACCTCAATAATGGATAGTAAACATTTGAGATAAAAATTGAATTTCAGACAAGAGAGAAACAAATTTTCAACAAAGTAGTTCAACTTTAAACTACTAAAACCAACTAATAGTTCGATTTTCATGAAAATATTTTGATTTCTGACCAAATACTCAAATTTTCAACAAAATAAGGAATGTTTAACAACAAAGTTGAATAAAAAATTCTATTCTAAGATTCTCATTTTAGATACCCTGAAGAAGACTGTTTACCATACGCAAACCAAGAAATCGACTGCACCGACCGATTTACCTAATCAAATCCTCGAAAAATATTTCAGCGTTCTTAGAAAAGATGGAATTGTATTCAATCAAGAAAATAAATACAACTTTCAAGTTAATGAGTAGTTGATTTCCAACTAGATACTTGATCTTTCTACCAAATCATTGAATGTTTAAAGAAACCATCTACGAAATATTACTTACAACCGAAGAGATGAATTTTAAAATTAAGGAAAATTAATTTCTAACGATGCAGATAAACTTTCAACCAAGTTGCTGAAATTTTTTGAAAAAGGATTGAAAAATTAAATTTTCATCTGGAATAACGAATCTTGGAAAAATTTAATTTTCAAGAAAGGAGTTGAAAATGTAACCTAAAAGGTGATTTTTAACCATGATGGATTATTTCCTGTAATTAAAATACATAAATAGCTGAATTTTTCATTTTAAAAAACTTCAATTTTGAAAAAGAAGATGAGCTTCTAATCAAGCAGCTGAATTTTTGGAAAAATTTTGAAAAATTGGAAATAAAAAATAATTTGATTCAACCACAAAAGACGAATTTCGAACAAAATAGTTGACTCCACAGCCAAAGCAGATAAGTTTTCAATTAGAAAAGATCGATTTCGAAATAAAAGTATTAATTCTAACATATTATTATAATATTTATATTTTAAGTTGAAAGAGCAGCATTCGATAAAAAGAGGGATTTCAAAAAATCATGTATATAAATTTTCAAACAAAGAGATTTCCATCTGAAATGACGAACCTTAACAAAATTACATTTCCAAGCGAAGAGTCGAAAATTCAACCCAAAAGATGAATTTCGAAAAAAAAACAAAAAAATTTTGATAGAGGTGGATAAGCTTTCCACCATAAAAGGTAATTTTTACCTGAATACCTCAATTTTCTACAGATAGTTTTATTTTTTATTAGAAAATATGAATTTCCAAATAGAATAATAAATCTGCAACGAAAAAAGGAATTTTTGGGGAAGTTGTTGAACTTCTAGGGGCTAGTACACAAATAAAGACCCTTTTTTTAACAATTATTTTTTGGTAGTAGACTCTACTGCATACAAATGGGCTCCTCAACATATTACAGTACATATTTTTGAATGTAAAAAAAATTAAAAAAAAAAAAATTTTCATCACTTTCCGCGGAGATACGCCAACCCGAAAAAAATCGATCTTCATTCGGTGGCCACGATAACTCCACTTTGGCTTATCTAAAAGACAAATTCCAAAAATATTCCTAAAAAGCACATGCGTGGATATCGCATGAACCTCAATTATTGAAAAATATTATAAAATGAATTAATGGTAGAAGTTTTTGTGTTTTTGACCGTTTTTTTCAACGTAAATTGTTCAAAAAAGTTGTTAAATGTTAATGAAAAATCATGATCGAGGGTCATACGATAGCGATATACCTTATCAAAATTTCCTCCAAGTTTGAGCCAAATCGACCCAGTAGATCGGCCGTAATCGTGGCAGACAGCTTAAAAAACACTGTTTCGAGAAAAACGCGTTATTAAATAATATAAATAAATTTAATTATGAGCAGTTTATAGGGACTGGAAAAGTGAAACTCGGTAATTCCAGATTTTTGGGGACACTGAAAACGAATCCGACGTCAAAATTGTAAAATTCAAAATTGCGGATGGTTCATGCACACCGTTCGTTACGAGCGCTTCGGGGGGCCTCGCGGCGTATTCCGTATTTCAGCCACTTTCAGCACGCTTTGAGACAAATGTTGGTTTCTATCCTATTTTTAGATGTATAAAGTGACCAAAAGAAAGAAAAAAAACTTTCGATTTTTAAAAAAATTATTTGTGCACTAGCCCCTTAAGGAAAAAAGTATGGATTTCGAACGAAGCAGGTAATATTTGATATTATACCTAAGGCCGAATTCATTTCCAGTCAGGCAGGCTGTGTCAGCTCAAGTCGCAGAATCGTTTCAAAATAAAATATGTTGTTTTTCAAAGGATTTTAGACGATACTAATTCTACCGAATTGATAGAACAATTTTCTTGACAAACTTAGGAGCGTTTGAACTTTTGATGCCCTTAACCCTCATGATACACACTGGGTACAGAATACCCGGCGGTTTTATTTAAATGCGCGCCGTTTTGGAACACACGAACTCAGGACCATGGGACTAGAAACGTAAGCTAGTTTGAGGTGTGTAACTACGAGGAATTTTCGGGCCAGCGTCAGTGCTCCATCAGAAGTCGCAGCGTGACCGTTGAAAGTGGAGGCTCTGGTGTAGATTACCCAGTGTGTATTCAACGTTAAAAAAAGGTATTAAAACAAAAATATTTAAAAGTTTACTGAAGAGTGATGCGTGGTTTTTCGTGCTTGAATATTTATTACCAACTAATCGAAAGTGTTCTTCATAAGTTTTTAATAATATTTATACAATTTCAACGGTTAGAAGGTACAGGTAAGTATTGGTCTGTATTGATATCGATTTTTTCATCGAGAAGCCATATCATCAGAGCCAAGGTAATGATAGTACTGGGTTACAATTTTTTTCAATGGAACAGAAAATCAGTATGGAATATTTTGTGTACAGATGATGACTCGTAGCAGACAATGGGGGGCGAAGCAGATCGAACGTTTTGAGAAGAATCAGAGGACATGCCATTAGGGAGTGCAAGGATCACGTAGAAAAGATTCGCGTAGAAAGTAGCGTGAAGAATTCATTTTTTTGAAATTTATGAGCTTTTAAAAATTGATGTATGTACTTTTTCGTATAATAAAAATACTCTAGCAAATTTCCATGTTAAAACCTGATATTACCTTGAAATTCCATACATTTGATTTTTCTCTCTATTTCAGTATCCAAACTATGTTGAATATTCAACAATCATATTATTTGTATATTCATAGTTACTCTTATTCATGACAAATTGATGGAAGGAAGTTCAATTTTCACATCATCTACTTTTTTTTCACGTTGAACTACCAGCTGATAAATTTACTTCAATTTCAACTCTTTCCAAAAATCGCTGCATTCAATTTGCCAAAAAAATATGGTTTTTGGAATGAATAAGAAAATCAATGGAACTTCCTTAAATTTCAAGATTTCAGCTATCCATTTATCGTGTCAAGAGTCCACAAATATTTATTTTTGATAAAACTGCAGTCATTTGAAAAAAAATGAATTTTCTAAAAAAAAAACGAAAACTTTTATTTCGATTTTCATGAATAATTTTATTTCTGTTATATAAAACAGAATATAAATTTTTTTCCTTACTTTCTGAGTAAATTCCTCATCGATTGAAAAAAAAATCACTAAAATTGATTAAATTGATCAGGAGATAGAAGCTTTCAAAGAGTCGCCGCGTGAAAAATACCCATGTGTGTATCATACGTAACTTTTTGATAGTGTGTGTCATGAGGGTCGATGTCGTTCATCTGAAATTTATCGAAAAAAATATTCGAAGTCTTCTAGTATTTGAAAAAATACAGATATTTGGCATTTCTTTTTGGATTCCTATAGATCTTATTATTATGTTTTAGATTCCATGAGGAAATCGTATAAACTCTGAAAATTGACAAAATTGCGGCGGTTTTATTGAAAATTTTCAAACTCAATTTTCTCAAAAACCCCAGCGTTTTTTTCTGTTGATTTTTTTCCAAGTTAGTACGAATACAGACAATATATTCCATATGAGTTTACCTAGTGCCCGCATCTTGGAAAGGAGAAAGAATTTATTTTCCTAAAAAGGATAAAAATTCACGATTTCTGCACGATTTCTATCTTTCGTCGTTATTCAAATATTCACTGAAATGTGAATAAATGCAATTTCTTACTGACAAAAATAATCAAGGAGGGTTTAAATCAACAGGAGAAACCATTTTTTAAAAATAATGTTCCACTAAAAAGTCTAAACAGTGCAAGAAAATATTCAATGTTTACTTCTCTTGTTTTTACTTTTCTTTTTCTTGTTATTCCAGTGAATATTTCAATAACGACCCAGATGGAAAAAATCGCCAATGAACTTTTTTGTAGAACTTTTTTAAAGGAATAACTTTGATTGTTGAACCTTTTTCACATCTCTTCTTGTTTCTGCAGAAATCGTGAATTTTTATTCTTTTGGAGAAAAAAACAACTTTCTCCTTTCCAAGATACGGGCACAAGGTAAACTCATATGGAATATATCGTCTGTATTCGCACAAACTTGAAAAAAAAATCAACAGAAAAAGAAATGCTGTGGTTTTTGAGAAAATTGAGTTAAAATTTTTCAAAAAAACCGCCGCCATTTTATCAATTTTCAGAGTTTTTACGATTTTCTCATGGAATCTGAAACAGAATAATAAGATCCATAGGAATCCAAAAAGAAATGCCAAATATCTGCATTTCTTCAAATACTAGAAGACTTCGAATATTTTTGTCGATAAATTTCCGATGAACGACATCACGAGCGTCAAAAGTTCAAAAGCTCCTAAGTTTGCCAAAAAATTTTTTTTATCAAATCGATAAAATACGTGTCGTCTAGAATCCTTTGAGAAACAGCATATTTTATTTTGGAACGGTTCTGCGACTTGAGCTTACACAGCCTGCCCGACTGGAAATGAATTCGGCCCTAAACAAGACTTTTGTTTGAAATAATTAACAACCTAATTCAACCAAAAAAAAAACGGATATTCAGTAGAATGGCTGAATTTTGGTTTAATATGTTTTTGTTGGAAATTGGTATACGATGTTTGTTTTTTAGTAGCTCGTTTTCGTCCTGGATTAAGTAGTTCGTTCCGGATTCGATAATTCAATCTGGAGTTGGATAGATTCCCGGATTCTGTCGTTATTTTCCTCGTGAGCCACCTTCTGAGGAACAACAGATAACCTAAAAATCGAGAATGTGTCCATAAAATGATGACATCTCATTTTAGCCATTACGAGATCATTACAGCATTCATCAACATCAGCCATTATCACACATTCGAAAAAAAGGTGTGTTAACAAAAACGTTATACTTACAGCGTTAATCTTCAAAATCGCATAAAACATTACAAGAATTAACTTCTTCTTTTTTCAAGATACAACTCAAACGGCTTGGCAGCCTGCCAACGGCCAGGTTGCGTAAGAAAACCTAGTACGCAATTCATCATAGGTACATATAAATTCATAAACGAAATTTAATATAAGTTGGTATACTAAAATATCAAAATGTAATAAAATTTGTGAAAATATAGAAAATTTAAAATTCCCATGTATACTGAAGTCGCAAACATTTCTAACAGTGTGTAAAAAGTAAGGCCATGACAAATGTGCCCATGAAATTTTTGTGAATTTTTAAAAAGTGACAACAATTGGAAAAATCTGTACATAATAGCATTACAAAAAAACACTTTGAACCATTTTTCAAAAAACCGCCCCGTACTCGTTTATCTTAATAATAATGATTTTTGCAACTATACTTATTTGTTTGTACTCATACGGAAAATTTTCGATGCAAAGATATGCCAAATGAGTGAATTTGTTTATAAAAATTGTTCTAACAATGGCAAGTGTTGTTTCTTTGACCTCTAATGTGTAATATTCTTATTCTTCAGATAAAACTAAATGATTCCAAACAAAAGAAAAATTTTCGATGCACAGATACGCCAAATAAGTGAATTGGTATATCAAAATTATTTATAACATTGACAAACAATGTTTCATGGAACTCTAATGTGTAATATTCTTGTTCTTTAGATGAAAATAATTAATCCATAGAAAAGACAATTTTTCGAAATATAGGTATGACAAATGAGTGAAATTCTTTATAGAAATTTTTTAAACTATGAACTAAAATTGTTATTTGGAACTTTTTCACAATTAAAGATTGATTCTTCACATTTTAACAACAAAATCTATATACGTAATACATCCAAAATCCTGAGATGCGTCAGTTAACAGTAATATCCATAATTTGTTTATAACAATTAACATAATACAGGATATTTATCTACAAGTTACATTTTTATTCAAAAAAAGTAGATCTACTAATTCTACACCTTTGTAAAGAAATATCGATGAACGAAGCTAGGTAAATATCGCAAATATATAACCAATTGCGAATTTTAAGTTGAAAAACAAATTATTAAATAAAAAATTCAAAAAACGTGCACCTCTACGCTGAAGTACGATTCTTCATGAGTATAAAAAAAAACTCCGATCCGTTGAAAATTGAGGAGTCGGCTGATTTGTTTCAATAATTGTTTATGGAAAAATTATAATTTTGCAAATATAAGTAGTAGTTGTAGAAAAATAGAATTCTATAAATTTCATTAATAATAAAATAATTATTATTTCAATTCTTATTGGAAAGATAAAACGCTTCATAACTGTCATAACAAATTTCCTTCGATTATTGCAAACGAGTCGTAAGTATATTAATTTTTCTATCAAAAGTTGCAAAAATCATTATTATTAAAATAAAAAAAACGGTGCGGTTTTTTGAAAAACAGTTCAAAGTGTTTTTTGTAATGCTATTATGTATAGATTTTTCCAATTGTTGTCACTTTTAAAAATTCCCAAAAATTTAATGGGCACAATTAACGTGGCCTGACTCTAAACCTAATTTACCAGTTAGTATTCCTACATTTTATCTTTAGCCAGTTTTCATTCGCAGAGATCAGAATTTCATAACCTGTAAATGCAAACCATATTTCGGCTCAAAAATGATTTCATTATTCAATTTTGCATCAGTAGTGGGCCATTAGAAAATATGCCCTTACGGATGGCTGTACTGATGATTTTGCAGATTTCTTTTCTAGTATCGTAATTCGTAAAACCCAACCCTTTGCCAGCAAGCTGGAAGAATATGATTGGTTGAGTAAATAAGAGAATAATGTCCAACAACGTAATTATGAAGTGCGAGCGTTGCGAGAGGTACCTAACGGTTGGTCGCGGTTGAAGCAGAAGTTTTGGAGAGAGAAAGGTTGAGAGGGACTGAGAGTTGGACTTGATAAAGAAATAAAGAATCGTGGAAGTTCGCGTCGAACCACGGCCTCCCGAGAGGCCTTATGACTTAAAGTCTCCTTACTCCGTTAATTCCGAACATTAACAAAAGTCTCGCTAAAACTCGCCGCCAACTTTGCTCGAGTCCTCTTGGGGACAGCCAAGACTTGTTAATGAAAAAAATACAATAAAACTTTCTCGCGACGCGAGCCTTGTTCAAGCTTACTGCTTTTCATGAAACTAATCTGCGACTTTTTGCACTTCTCTTGCTGATTCGGACAAGTTTGAAACAGTCGTGGGGAGAAAAAAATTAGAGAATGGAATGAATTCTCCAAAAAATATTTTAACACTTTCTTCTTACAAACAAACATTCAAAAATCTAAAATCTTTTGAGTAGAAATATGGACCCTTGCTATTAAAAAGGAGTAAACTTTGATGAAGAGATGGAAAATCAAATCACGTTTTAAATACAGAATAACGGTGTATATATTATAAACCTACATAAAGAATTTTGGAGAAGTACCGATCAGATTAAATTAATATTTACTCTCGTACGATTATTATTTTATTTCGGAAAATTACATCATCTTCAGTAACTTTGTTGGAGAAAAAGTTAATTCTCACCATCATGAGGGGTAAATATATTAAGCGTGGTAGTTTTGTTTCAAGGGTGGAAGCTTTAATACTTAAGTAAGAGTATCCAAGAGTATAAACTGCTTGGTGCCATCGTTTTATATCACCCTCTTTTCAGCGACATATTTTATTTATTCATTTATTCCAGAGAGACGACATTCCACAAGATTTTAGAGGTCTACCATTTTTAGAATTAATTAAAACAAAACTTTTTATTCAGAATAGCCTTCAACATAAATTTTCTTGATACTATTCAATACTTTGGAATCGTACTTTGTTTAACAGTTAAATTGGAAATGTTTTTCTCGGTTTCTGATTCATATATTCTAGTATTAAGTGTATCATTTCTGGAATTCGCGTTGTAGAGAAAATTCTTTTATGTCTTCTAGAATCTCTTCAGGCTTTCCAATTTAGACTCTATTACTCTCTTCGATACTTTTACGCTTTATCATTGTAAACGAATTATTATTCATTAGGTTTTCACACTGAGAAGGTCACCAGTCTCCTGCAGTCTCCTCTTGAAGTTGAGCAGGTTTTTTCCGCGGTTTTATTTGGCTGGAGGTGGTCGTACCAGAGAGGTTTATTTATGAGCATATTCGGGTTGTCCTACGTTTCGAACCTTTATCGATTGCAATATTGAATATTCAAAAACAATCCAACTGAACTGTATCAAATTTTTTGAAGAAATTTTATACATTCGAATATTATTCCCATCGCAAAAAAGGCGAAAATGTAAATCCAATTCTGCAGGCCGAAATTTTAATCATTTTAGGTCTCTGCATACTGTGTTTCAATTTTGCTTATTTTCTTTTCACAGTTCTCAAATCCTGGAAGAAAAAGCAAGGTCGAAACGTGCAGAATGAAGGGAAAAACGAAATCTTCAACTCCGAAGTTATATCTCCGGCGAAACGAAAAACTTCCCAATATCAGTTACGTGAAACTTGGCTAGGGTGGGAAGGGTGGTTTGGTGGGCAGAAAATAATGTTTGATCGCGCTGAAAATTAGAGAAGCGATCTACGGACAGAAAGAGAAACTGCGAAAGGTGAGCAAGATGAGAGGGAGGGGTTGAGAGAGAAAGATAGAGGACGGAAACGAACAAAAATGAACGAAAAGGATAGAGCTATATTTTGTACGAGCCGACCTTCCTGCCCTCGGTGGATCCTCCCGACTCGACCATACTCCCTTGGGTCGAATGTTTTCTCCCTTTATCTTTCTCAGTTTCCTTTTCTCAGCGCGGGAAAATCATCTAGCTACAATTTCCAGGCTCATCGGCCCGTCAGTAGTGGTCACGACCGAATTTCCTCCCTCACATGTTACAATCAAGCCCTACTTGCGGTTTCGAAACGCCTATGACATCTAAGAATTTCAAAAGTGAAACTTATATACGCGCATTGTAAACTGGCATAGCGGTGACGCTCCCAGTGGAACGCTGACGTTCCGAATTTCAACTTGCCCCTGTCACTTTCTTACTCTTGCCCGCTACGCAGTACGCAAACACGCAACGTACGTCGTGCGTTATTGGTAGGGGGCGCCCATAAACTACTTTAAAATTTTGACCATCCCCCCTACCCCTCCGTCCTCCAACCATTTCTCTCCGTCGACAACCGTAGTCCATTCTTTTTATACCGTCAATTATTTGTTTTTTGTCATTCTCAACTCAAAAAGATGAACTATCAACAAAATAGGTAATCTCCTAGTTGAGTAATCCAATTCAAAAAGCAGACATTGAAACTGAAAATCATTATTAACCAAGGAAAAAGACTTCTCCACCATGATATGTGAATTTTTGATCCAAAATAACTAATTCTCAACAAAATAGTTGAATTTCTGACCAACAAAGTCGTAAGAACCCAAATAGTTAAATTTTTACCAAATGACTAGAATAACAAAGTCCTCTTGAGATTGGTTTACAAAGATGAATTGTAAAAAAAAATTGCATTTTCTGACTAAATTGTTGAATTCTCAACCCAAAAAAAAAAAAAGAATTTAATACAAAGCAGATGAATTTTGAACTAGAAAGAATGAATTTTTAATTGAAAAATGAACTTCAAGGCAAAAATGAAACAAGTTTTCTGTTTGAAAAATAAATTTTCGGAAAGGTAAGAAATTTCATTTTCTGACTAAATTGTTGGATTATCAACCCAGAAAAAAAGAATTTAGTACAAAACAGATGAATCTTCAACTAAAAAGAATGAATTTTTGATTGGAAAATGAACTTCAAGGCAAAAATGAAACAAGTTTTCTCTTTCAAAAATAGATTTTTGAAAAGGTGAGAAATTTCATTTCCTGGATAAATTGTTATATTTTTAACCCCCCAAAAAAAATTAGTACAAAACAGATGAATCTTCAATTAAAAAGAATGAATTTTTGATTGAAAAATGAACTTGAACGCAAAAATTAAACAAGTTTTCTGTTTGAAAAATAAATTTTCGGAAAGGTAAGAAATTTCATTTTCTGACTAAATTGTTGGATTCTCAACCCAGAAAAAAAGAATTTAGTACAAAACAGATGAATCTTCAACTGAAAAGAATGAATTTTTGATTGGAAAATGAACTTCAAGGCAAAAATGAAACAAGTTTTCTCTTTCAAAAATAGATTTT
>WSXT02000001.1:2092193-2108270 GCA_011762715.2 Neuroterus valhalla
CTTTTCCTCTTTTTTCTCTCTTTATTTACTACTTTCCATACCTCTTCTTCTGTTCTAGCCTTCTCCGCCTCTTCTTCAAACCATCCATTTCCGTTCCCTCCCCTACTAACTTCTTTTTTGCTTGCTCCTTATTTTATTTACTTTACTTTACTTTATTTTATTTCTCCTATCATTATTTCCACCTCTTCATTTACATTTCCTCCTCCTATTTTTACATCCTTCAGCTTCTCTTTTAATTGCTCTTTCCCTCCTTTTGACCAATCCCCTCTCCCTGTTCTCTTGCTCTTACTTCCTGTTTTACCATATCTTCAGTACTCTTATCACCCTCCATCGTCAGTATTAATGGAAAGTGATCAAAATCTATACATCCTCCTACCTCTAGTTTCTTGATCTTCTCTATTACCTTGTCGCCAACTATCACATAGTCAATGACCTTCCCTTTCATCCCCCAAACGTGTATATTCTCCTTCCTCAGCCCCCTCTATATTTCCGTTTATGATAAACCATCCCATTTCCTCTAAGGACTTAAGCAATTTTTTCCCTTCCCTATTAAGTATCTTGCCTTTCGATTTTCTTTTTCGCTCTTATCCTCATTCCTTTCCTCTTCTATCTCCTGTTCTTGCATTAAAATCTCCTCCGATCACTAGCTCAATTCCCTGATCGTTTTCTCCCATCAGTTCTTTTACCTCCTTATTTTTCTCCTGTATATCTCCGTTCACATACACTCCCACTATCTTCCATCTCTCTCCCCCCATCTTTATCTCTTCCACCAATAATCCTTCAATTTCTTCCTTCATCACTCTCCTATCCTTCTCTGCCAGATATTCCTTCCTTATTCCCAACACCATTCCTCCCATTGCTCTGCCTTTCCTATTTCTCCTTTTTGCATTTTGAATCAGCCAACTGTAACCTCTTGGTAACCTTTCCCTTACTCTTCCCCATCCTTTCTCATCCAGCCACTTTCCATCATCACTACCACCTCCCACTGTTCTAAACTTCTCATAAATTCTCTCTCTTTCATCTTCAATCCTGACACATTCCAGTAATATATTTTCCACTCGCCCTTTGCTTCATTTACTTGTTCTTTTTGCTTTCTACTATATCTTATTTCCTCCTTTTACCTCCTTTTACCTCTCTTTCTCTTCCAGTCCCCCGACGACGCACTTTTTACTAACTTATTTATCTCTTCATCCCAATCTCACCATGCACCTTGTATTTTTATTTTCCCATACTTAACCCACGTTTCCTTTCCGTTTTTTTTCCTCTTCTGCTATGTTTCTTAACTTATACTGTATATACCTTTGTTCCCATATCCAATCATCTTCTATTCTCTGTTCACTGCCATTCCCTATTCTTCCATTTTACCAGCGCCATTTTGTCCCTTCTTCCATCATCCCTTCCTATACTCCGCACTATTACGGATATAACAGGAAAAGAAGCTTGATTTCTTTCGTATATTTCAGTAAATAATGGAAATTTCTAAAGAGGCATTTAATGATAGTTGTAGATTTTCCAGAAAATATGTCCTTCATGCGATTTGCGTTTTTTCCTGAAAATCCGTTATCTTCTGAAAAGAAAGAAAGTTTTGGTCAAAAGGCTTTAATTAATTAAAACTTGACTTCTAGCATTCATAATTAGTATTACACAATACACCATTCGATATACTGAGATTTTAGTTAATCGGGGATATTTCCTTTCGAAACTTTGATCCAGGAAAACATTTCATTTTTAAAGGAAAAGAAATTAAACTTCCAGAAGCAATGAAATAGATTTGGAAAACCTAACTAATGCTGATCAAAGATTGATAACACTAGAAACATAAAACTATTATATCATGCACGTGAATTTCAATTTTTCGCGCTGCTATTGAAGCAACGTATTATAGATTCGTTGTATAATGCGGGATGATTTCTTGATCTCAGACCTCTAGTGCTCTGCCAGACACCTTCATATTAATGACTTTTACGTAGAAATTGAAATACTTGATGGTAAAAAGAGTGTAATAATACGGAATTTATTTCATGGTGTACGCTCTCTATATACTCCTTTGAATTTCAGAGCCATCTTCGCGCGCAATTAGAGTGATGTATGAGGCTCGTTTTACCACGACGCTCAATTACGTCATTTGTAAATGATATCGTGAATAGTGCATAGACTAGGAATAATACTTCGATATTGATAATAGCTGTGAAAGCACGTCAGAAAGTTTCCGCGTTTCTAGGCTTGGATGAAGATGTATGCGGGAAGGCATTCAAATTGAATGCCGTCGAACGGGACGAAGAAACTTTTTATGGATAGTGGTGGCCTCTCTGGTACGACCTTACAACTACTCTTGAGGCTCTCAAGATAAGTATAACATTTTCTAAAAAATAAAAGTTCAAATATTTCAATCATGGAATAAAAATACATTTCTAATAATTATGTTGACAAAATATTTTCCGATATTTCATTAAGGATAATCGATTGAGAATTCAGTTATCTGAGCCGTCGATAAGTTACCATTTCCTTAGGTAACAGTTTAATTCTAACTTATTTGTTTAAAGAAAATTGTTAAGTCTGTAACTTATATGATACCTAAATAAATACAGCTTCGATATAAATAAAGTTGAATTAGGACTACTTAAACAAATTTAATTAATTATGTATAAATTAGGTAAAAAAAATTTTTTCTTCTTGCATGAAGATGTAGTTTACCTTACCAGCCTAAAAATGTTTCTAAACAAGAATTAATTCTTGTATTCACTGGTAGATGTCTCTGTAACGAAAATTTTCTATATTTCCAAATTTGAATGGATAACAATGTTAAAGGAATAAAGGATCAATAAGGATGCATTTGTTAACAATAAAATCAGTTTATCAAGAAATTGTGTATAAAAATTAATAAATACTAAGATCTACATGAATTAATCAAGTTATCTACATAATTAAGCGTGATGCAGAAGTTCGATGGATTGCAATAATAATACTGTGCACACGTCAGAAGTACGCAATAAATAATGTCTTTCATAAATGATCTAATACTATCGTAGTATGATTACTAATATCACTTGAGCGGATTTGATGAAAGATCCTTAGCTAAGATGTCAGAAATGCAATCGAAAAACTTTGCATTAAATATTTCCTAAAATATACAATTGAATAAATAATAATTACCTTGGTCTGAGAAATAAATAATAAATACTAGTTACAATAGATCTTCGCGCAACAAATACAAACATTCAAGCAATACAGGAATAAATGTTAGAAGCGGGTGTTTCTCTGATCGCTGTGATTAAACTCACGGCAATAACAATTCCACACTAATGGCCGGGTCGTCATTATGACGTCTGTCTTACCAGTTTTTGCAATTACAGAAACTGCAAGACAGGTACGTGTGTGCCTAATTAATTTACATCATACCATCGTATTTACGCTATCAGGAAGCGTTGTTCGTCATCAAGTTATGAGAAAGAAAATTATTCCTAAGGCTTCTTTAAACCTTATCTGAATGAATTAATTATTTAAGAAAAAAAATCGTCAATAAGAAGGTATAAAAATTTTTCTCCTAGCTAATATTTCTTTCTAAGAAATATGTACTACATTATCTAGTTCTGCTCGATCGCACATATCAAAAATAAAGCTCATTCATCCTCTTTGGTTCGGTGAGGGAAGACTAGTTATCTAAATATAAAAATGGACTTGCGATACTGTGACTCCTATCATGGACCCCTAGTATCTCAATTTTGTTCCTAATAATCAAATACATGCCTCCAAGCGTGTAGATAGTCCTTGTATTTTATCAAAACCCCCCAATCACGTACGAGTCTTCTGGTATCGTCAACTGGGTCTCGTTCAATTGTCGTCATGATGCTTCTACTAACTCTTGAAGGAACTTGCAACGAAGATATCGAAGCAATGTTGCTCTCAACTTCACACAACATCATCATAAGATATGATTGAGTGGCTTTCAAGGCGTTCAAAACTCTGGGGTTCAACTCATCCTCAACGAGCTCTTCAAAGGCCACAGCAAATTTCTGCAGGTCCAAATGCAATTTTGGCAAATGATTGATAATCTGTAACAGGCAGAGAAACATTGTTTCTTATCAATCATTTCTTTTCTAGAATTGTATAAAAGCTTGTTTTGACCATTATTGCTTGAATACTCGAAAAAATCGGTAATTTTATTGAATTTTAAATCAAGGGACTGCAATGAAGCAAACAGTTTTTTTGAATGAACAAACATTTTTCTGGGCGAGGAGGAAGAAGCTGACTGCGTCCTTGTCGCTTGTTATCGGTCGGCCTTTCCAAGCCCCGATTACGCAGTCGCGCGACCCGGCGAGCATGAGTATCGGGCGCAATGCAAACCGACCACCTCGCTCCTGCTTGCCTGGTACTTTATAATAATTACCGTCTCATTAAAATTTGTTATTTAACGTTAATCAATTGCAAGCTTAATTTGTACCGCGCGAAAACGATACACGCATACATGCCTATTATAGCTTTATGCAAGGAGCCGAGAAAACTGCTTGCCGGGCAACGCCTGGTACTACGGCACCCTCCACGTGTTATACACACCGAGCAAATGAATATTAATGACCTCCTTGAAAAATGAGAAGGAGCTAATTAATATAACAAAGGATAGGATACAGTAAAAATAACTAGAGATCGAAAATGATTCTTCCAAGTATCAGTTTTTAATTTGGATGAAAGTCTAAAAAAGAGCTATGAAATAAACAAATACACACTACTTTCAAAGAAGGCAGCAGGAGGTTTCTCTGCACCAAATTCAACTGATTGACGAATGCAGAAGGTATTTGAAGTATTTAAGCAATAAAAGCTCACCGTTTGTAAATTATCTTTCGATAATTTTCGCACTGCGTTGACATCTTTCTTTCCAGGAACCCAGTTAGGTATATACTGATGTTCGTGCACTCCGATCCTGACCCTTTCGTAAAGGAAATCGTAATCGCTATTGAGATAATCATTCATGGTTAATTGGTGTTGAAGTTTGATGCTCTCAAGAGTGGCCCTCATCTCCTCATCATCGTTGCCAGTGAAAGGAACTTCATTTTCTTGAAGTTGTCCACAGGGTTTGTGCCATAAGGGTGTTGACCTTTTGGTCCTTCTAGGGGCTGCTGTGACGATCACCGATATCGATAGTAACATCACCATCACCGGAACACTGATTATTCTGTACATCTCCTAAACTTCACTTTCGATGACGTTCACCGTAACACACGATTATTTCTCGATCGTTCGTTCCGTAAACGATTTGTAAGATTAAGTACCGGTAATTGCGGCTAATGTGGTTGTGGTTTAAGACGATGTTCGCGAGTGGCGTGAGATCGTGAACTGAGATTGTCAAACCTTCGTGCTTCCTCCTTTATATATGCGATAGTGTAAACAATCGTATACGTACGCACGTAAGTTCGACGGCTTGTTCTGGCCGTCGACGGCGGCATAAATGTTGTCCAACGTTTTCGACTCCCCGAATATTTTTTTATAAGGATGTTGATAATGATTGATAGAAAGAAATTAATGGTCATTTTGTAAGGGTCCTTATGAATCCTGACATCTTCCAGACTTTTTAATTCAAAATTTGTACAATAATAAGAGATTAGACCGATTCCTTTATTAGATTGCCGCAGAATTTAAACAAAATATTTAGTACGAGGATTTTCATATTTGTTGGAATCAATTATAAATAATACAAAAGAATTGAACACCGATGATATCCTTATCTCGAGTGCTCATATGTAGGATAATAATAGACGATGCAATGTTACATCAGCTGACGAAAATTTTGAATTTTATCAATGAAAAATCAACATTCGTTCTTCATTGCTACTTCACATATAAGGGATGAAATTAGGCTTTAGTGCAGCAGGAATAGAAAACAGGCAGCTTTCTGGAATTCTCCAAGTGACGTACTAACTCCGGTACGTTGATACCATCATAAAACATGGACAGTTCCCGGATTTCGCCCACACCCTTCTCGTCACACGGATCTTTCAAATTTTCTTCGAAAAACTGAAAGTACCTGTCATCGTAAAATTATCTCAAGAAGCAAACTAAGGTATGCATGGAGCATTGGTCGGATTCTCGGGTACGTTTTTTTGACCTCAGCGTCAATGAATAGTAAAGCCGAATCATCCAATGTTTGCTTTGTGATTCAGATGGGAAAGCCATCCTGAAACGCAGACTCACTCAACAAAAAATAAAAAATCGCCTTGTTTCTCTATACACAGGTACTTAAAGTTTAAAGGACAAACGCTGAATACTGTTAAAGAATAATTAGTCATACAATAAAATCCGAGATTCTTGATATGATTTGCGAAAAGCTAAAAAAATGAGTAAATTATTGCGTAAAATGAAGTGGTCCCGGCAGGAAGTTAGGTGCACAAAGATTGATCTGCACACAATGATGGTACAGATTAGTGAAAGGCTACTGAGAATCACCTACTTGATTTTCCAGTTAACGAATTGTCAACAAATGTGTCACTTTTATCAAATATCTTGGATATCTAATCATGAAACGAAATTTTTCAATTAACTTTACCTTTCAATGCAACATATTTGATAAATTTTAATGTATCATTATTATTTTCGATAACTTATTAAACTAAAAATAAGATAAAATATTTTAATAAGAACATTTCATTTCTCATATCTGTACTAACGACTTTTGCAATCTAAAGATTTTTTTGAACAGTCACATATGTTTTCATACCACACATGAGCTGCTTATACATACAGAATAAGAAAGAATGAAGAGCGCAATTTACTTAAACAAAATCTCGGAAGCGCAATTCTTAAATTTTCAAGAAAGGTGCGGACGTACTATCCTGACGTCACATGGACAATATCTATCCAACGAGGATCCTCAATTGAAAAGCACCCAATAAAAAATCTTGAATGAACTTCACGTAAGAAGTCGTCGATCGGAGGTCTGTACATTCATCAATCAATATACCATCAAAGGCGATTCTATAATTATACGAGAGAAAAACAGGAAGATTATAACTGATCTGAGTGCTGAACCATCGGAATAGAAAACTGCAAATAAAATATTAAGAGCTTGTAAATTCAATAGTTTGTAAATAAATCTTCCATAAGTATCCAGTGATAATTGAACTTCCGAGTTTACTGTTTCTAATTACCATTCTGGTAGTAAGTTATACAGAATGATGAGATTCTTACACTGATTAATTTTGTTTGAAAAAAGCAACAACTTCCTAGATTGAGACATCAGTAAATATTTGCTATATTCTCTCCTAATATTGACATTGTTCCTTTTCGAACAAAAGAAAATAACACTTTCTGCGTGATTTATGAATGAATTACCTATCTTTAATTTCTGATTATACCACACGCGTACTTCGAATGTAAGACTCACATGATAGGATGAGATCGTATTAACAGTGACGTCACAGATTTATCGAGCAAATACAGTTGTAATTACTCATTTTATGATAAATCGAGTAGGAACAAATTCAGGTTTGAGGAAGGTCAGTAGACTTCATTTTTGACTTTAGAGGGGCAACTATTGAATTACAATATTTATTTCGAATCAATAAAATAAGATTGCATACATATACACATATTCCTAATCAATCCTTTTAATATGGAAAAGCATTGAGAATAGGACATAGAAGACATTTTTTACTTCAAATGTTGATTTTATGAATCCGATTTCCTCCATACAAGTGTTTCGTGCCTGAAGGATATTCTACAATTTAGGGAAGGAATGAATGCATTAACTTTTTTCATGTTTTTCTTCAGAAAATTGATTCAATTAATTGTGTCTGGAAGGATAACTTCCCCCCAATATTCTTTTACTGTACAGAATGATTAAAAATCAAATAATATTTCTTGAATTTTTAAGATGGTAGGAATCAACAAACTATTCATGACTGAAGATCCGAAGTATGTTGAAAATTAATCGTTTTTACGAAAATTGAATGTTATATGATGCAAAATGAAAAGGGAATGTCAAAACCGGTGATGTATTGAAAAGAACTCCTGGCTGGACAACAAATTATGAATCTAATTGAAAAAAGCAAAAGTTTGACACTGTAAATTGTATATTTGAGCGCTCTGATCATTCAAATATATTTTAAAACCTGAAAATCTTTTTAGGAAATGTTTACAGGAATAATATTCTGCATTGATATCCCTCTTGTCACAATATTCACAAATAAAGTTTCACATTGATGAGAAAATGAAACTAAATTAGAAACCTTCTAATAATAGTACAGTCAATCTGTCCCAAAAATGCGGTTTTTTGGAAAAAAATACCATAAAACTTTTTTTGCGGAAATCGCTAGAAGAGCATTCAAAAAGAATAACCTGAAAAAATCGGGATCGTTCAGGGGCGAATTTTCAAAAAAAAATCAAAAAGTTTTTGGATTTGATATATCTCGGAAATGGCAGGTTTTTGAAAAAATTAGTGAGAACAAAAAATGTTGGGGGGCAGTGTTTTCTACAACTTTCCTTATTAGGTCCACATGCTGCGATGGGAGGTGCAATTGTTAGATGGCGCTAAAATACCAGAACAGCGTATTTTCCATTTTTCACGCTCAACAACAAAGTTGTTGCTCGTTTGATACAAATTTTTAAAAACCTTCTTAAATCACGTTCAATACTGAAGTCAGCATAGTTTTGGAAAAAATTCATAATAATAAATATTGTTCAAAGATGGAGTTGTAATATTAATTCATAATAACAATTTATTCTAATTAGGATTGATTTGAAAGTCCCACTTACAAAAAAATGATTTATTCAGTCTGAAGTAATGATTTATTATGTACCCACACTAACGTCACCTTCGTCGGAAACAATGGGAAATCTACGGTGACAGGTTTGTCACGCTATAACTCGTGAACGGTAAGTCGCGCAAGAAAAGTTTTCGTATGAATTTTATAGGTTTTCATGCGACAAACAACTATTCTATTGACAGTTTTGCGATAAAAAAATATTGTTCTGTGCGAAAAAGCGAGAAAACGCCTTTTTTGGTACTTGAGAGCCATCTATCAATTGCACTTTTCATCGCAGCATAGCGACCCAATAAAAAAAGGTTGTAGAAAACATTGCCCCCAACATTTTTTGTTCTTACAAATTTTCCCAAAAACGTACCATTCCCGAGATTTATCAAATCCAAAAAATTCTTGACTTTTCTTAAAAACCCGCCCCTGAACGTTCAAACATTTTTTAGGTTAAGCCTTTTTAATGCTCTTCTAGCGATTTCCGCAAAAGAGTGTTTTATAGTATTTTTTTTCACAAAATTTGACAAATTTAATATACTATAATAACTGTATTTGACTGTCAAGAAAAGTCATAATTTTAATATGAAGATATAAAATTATTTCGTATGCATTAGAAATACATTCAGTATTAAAATGTTGAATACTGAAATTTGTATTAAAATGCTTGTAGAAACTCTGTGCAGGTATAAGTGCAATTTTTGTAAATATTTAGAAATATTCAATACAAATAAACACACGGATTTTAAATTAAAAAATTATCGCAATATTGTAATGAAACCTTCCTTCTTGACTCAATTCACTCACATTCATGAAAATAAGTGCGTGACCGTGTGACAAAATAATGACCAAAGAAAATTTGATTACATAGGTAAAATTTACTCATCAATATGATTAAATAAACAACAAACAATATTTCGTTGATTTATTTTATAATTGTGTTCAAAATTGTTTATAAAAACATATGCCCGATGAAAATATTCCAAACGCGTGATAAATAAAGAAATTCGTATATATAATATTTTTTTTATTTTCAGTTTTTTTGTAATAATTTTTATTATAAATTTGGAATATTAAATTGAAAGCAATGAACATTTCTCTGTGAAGAAAGACAATGATCCTGAAAGTAAAGCATCAGCATCAATCTTTCTATTACTTATTGAAATTGAAACCAATATTTCAATTTCCCTTTTCATGCCTTTGTTTGAATTTTGAGAGACAAATCCGTTGAATCATTCTAGGACAGCATGAAAATTGGAGTTAAAACGGAAAAGCTTCATATCAAGACAATCCATGATATATTTATGTGATGCAGTGGGGGAGTCGAAAATCGATTTGCAGAGCTGCGCGCACCTGTAACAGTGTAACGAGCTTGCAGTTCTCCGTGTCCTCCTGTTACTTCGACTTGCCATTTCGAAAACCTGCGCTGTATTTTTAAATTCACCTGCAATGCAATGATCTAGTTCTATCGATAAATATCACTGTGACTGAACATTGAAATTATTTAACATTTCTCCCAAAAATGGAGACAGTAAAATATTACTCTAACAAAAATATAACAATCTGAATCCCCAGTATTATTATTTGTTTAAGATATCAATCAATTCTGAAATTTACTACCAGGAACTACAATTATCCTTGTATGGTCTTGGCAGTTACGTATTACAATTTTAACGATGATTAATCTTGTCAGAATTTCAACTACCGTATGCAAGTCTGTCTTAGATAAGACTAGAAATTGAAGAATGGAATAGATATAGTTGAGCTGTTATCAGGAACTACCTTCTAGTTTCTGTGACAGACGTTATCGGCAGAGCTTGCGTTACATGAATGTAATACCCTTCTCTGTTTTCCTGATACTTACTGTAAAAAGACTCGAAAGTTACATCATCTGGGGGTAAAATTTAAAAAATCTGGTTGTAAAAAGCTGAGTTTGAATGTGTTTTTACATATTCTGTGAAATTCTAACAGTTGTTAGTGCTACTGTATAGCAGACTGTTGATCTGGGACACCCAAAAATCCATTTCTATCGTTACTCCAACCAATTTTACCATAATTCTTGAATTTTTTAAATTCATATTCTATGTCTGCAATATATACAGTAAAATGTAAGTTATAGTACTGTTCGGGAAACTGGAGCAATAAACAGATAGGTAAAAATAACACAAATATATTACAAATTCCATTTAATACAAAATGCGTTTTATTCGAAACAATTACAAAGAAGAAGACATGACAATAAATAATATAAAATATGTGCAATGGTAACGTGATATAATAAATAATAGGTTGTAATAGTTATGAAAGTATGTATATGTGCCAGCACTAATAACACGAGAAAATGTGATAAAAATATTTACAAGTATACACGTGGGATAATTTTTGTCTCAAATATTACTACAGAGATTTATAAATCCGGAACCGGAATTTTCAAGAATTTTCAGACGATCGAATAATTATATGAAGAAATAATCTGCACCAGAATTTCTCGCGTAGTATTCAGCGCGCGCTCATTGAATAAACTGCATATTATAGTAACATACGAGTCCGTAGTTGATACTGTAAAAAATTGAAAAATTTTATTTGCTTCTCTGTGAATTTGAAGCAGTGAGATTTAACTGATTTTCAGTCAAAGTTCTTACTGATTATAATAAGTAACCCATTCAAGAGTCAGTGAGATTGCATTGTGGACCAATAAAATTTTTTTCTGATTTGATTCAGTGACCCATTTCTTACTAATTTAAATTCAGAGAGTATTTAATAGGAATTATACCTTTCATTGTCCTTTAAGTTTTTTGCTGCCCAGAAGTTATGTGAGTAAAAAAACATCTTGCCAGATGTTATTAATATACTTTTCAGTCATAAAAACCTTCACTAAAAATTAGCAAAAGTTTTATACTTTATATTCCTTTAATAATGACTTTTTTCTGGTACTAAAACTTTAATACACATCGCGTCTCCTCACTTATCCTTTTAATAAACAGATATCCATATTTCTGCATCATTTTTGAGATTCTGAACATTATCAAAACAATGCAGCACTCTTAAGTTTAGACGAAGGATGATTATATGGAAAAAATGGTATTTTGGATTATATCAGTCCAAAATTTCTAAATCGGCCTGAAATTTGAAATAGCACAGAATAATGTTTTTAAAATTATTTGTCGGAGATACATATCACATAACATCGAGGAATGCTTATTACTCTTATATTTCCCGAAGTCATAAAAATGGCTTAGGGAATCTAGTTAACAAACGTATATCGGTATACCAAGTATGCTTCCTAATGTTATCTATCGCTATTCCTTATACATTTTATACAATCAAGTACTAGGTATACATACGAAATAAAGAAAACGTAGGAACTTCACAACGTCCACGTACGTCCGTAATATCACAGCTTTTAACTTTAAGCTTCCGCCACATACTGGGCGTTAAAGCATTAATGAATAAATTACGTGAGAGTCAATAGTTTATAAAAAAACTATATTGATAATAAATACGTACATAAAGTTATCATAAAATGCCAACTGTTTCAAGCTCTATGGACAGATCGCGGAATTTGCTATCCAATTGTCCCTTTAATTCACTTATGTACAGAGTGCCAGCAACAGACATATTTTATTCCTTATTTATCCGAATGGACTAACCACATTTTTCGAAAAAAACTATGCTCTCTATTTCAGTATTCCATCCCAGAAGAATACTCTTTTTTACTTAAAATAAATGCTCGAAGAATGTATATGCAGCTTCATTGAAAATTACTGTCGTTACCTCATTAAAAATAATTGTATCTTCCATAGTTTAATACTGTTTATTCGCTCAGAAGATCTTTTAATACTGGTATCTAATTGCAACCGTACACCAAGATAAAAAATACAGTCCATTGTATGAAATAAGAGCCTCTGAACTTCATCCCGGATTTCTTTTGTCTTCCGATTAATTTATTTGGCGAAATGTTAAAACTAACGTACCGATGGTTTATGACTATGGAATGGAAAAGTGATAACGCAAGTGAATTGATAGGTCATTTACAGACCCATAGCATGATTTTACGAAGGAATATTTCTACCTTAAGTACTAACTCTTGGTTTATTCCTACCCAATCTTCTCCTAGTAGCACTTCGCTTCGTTCCTTGAACAAAAGGTCGATTTCTACTGTAGCCCATATTTTTCTTGGATTGTCCATTTGGTTTTCTAATGGGCTTTCTCTGTCTTTTCTTCGGTTGGAATTCTTTTTTGATTCCTTGAGACTTTTTGGGCCTGAATATCGAAGGTTTGACCATGTTCGGGTCGCAGGTTCCTGGCCCAATAGCAGTGGCGTTTCGGAAAGCCCTTGTCCAGTCGTTGAGAAAATCCTTGTAAAGTCTAAGTACTCCTGAGTCCTGAATTAACATCAGAGTCAAATCTCCCTCTTCTGCCCAATTTGAACTTTCGGTCACGATTTCCGCTTTGTGAGAGGTTGGAAGTTGCAGTCCCAAGTTGAAAATGGCTGTTTCCACTTCACACAGCATCTGTGAATAATAGTTATAGATTAGTTTATGGAAAATAGTTGAATTATTGTCAAAAAGTTGACCATATAAAGAGTAATAAAGACCATGATCTAGATTAAAAAAGGATACAAAATGTCCATTCATTCAGAGATTCAGAGATTTTACTTATATTGAGTTTGAAAAAGACAGGAAGTCGATTCAATATTTCAGAGTTAATAATTTCATAAATCAGCTTAAAAGTGTTTTGTCCTGCCATTTGATGATGCTATTTTATGTTAAAACTCAAAAATAATCAATCAAAATATCCAAATATACGCTTGTAAATTTATATTTACGAAGATTTTCGTACAGTCGAAATCGAGGTATCAAAGTTGATTCCAAATAATAAGAAATAATTGACAATCTTACTTCGATATCAAAGAATATTTCGAATGGCAAAATCCAGAATCAAATAAATGGTTCAATACTCATAATTTTTCAACTAAATTATCATCAAGTTAGGTAACGTCCGATCATCAAAGAAGAACATCACTCAGAGTTACACATAAGTAGGGTGGCGATTCGGTGAACGATTTTCGATTCCCGGTCATTTCCCAAAATCACGGTCAAGTTTTTCAATTTTCCCGGTCAACTTAAAGTTATATATTCATGTTTCTCGCAAAACGCTAACATTTATTATGATTCAAATCTGAACATCCTTTATCACAACAGATCAAACATTGCAAAATAAATCAATTCTAAGAAGAATAAAAAAAAGCATAATTTTTTTACAAAAATTGGAGCAGTTAAACTTAGAATTTAAGAAAAAAACAATTTAAGGTAACAAAAAAAAACAGACTTCTAACAAAATAGTTAGCTTTTCAAACAATGTGATGAATTTTCCAATAACCCTACGAATCTTCCACCAGCACAGTCGAATTTCTAAATAAGAAGATGAATTCCCAACTAAAAAGATCAATACTTAACTGGAGCACTTCAATTTCCAACCATAAAGAATTATTTTCGAAGAAAAAACATGATGTTTTAACAAAATATTCGAAATTCAAAGTCAAGAGATGATTATTTTCAACAAAAACTGGAACTGTGACATTTTCAGTTTAAAAAACCAATTTTAAAACCAGCATAAGTGTTTTACACTGAAAAGATAAATGGTCAACGAAAATTTAATTCCTCAAATTTCAAATTGAAAAAAATAGATGTTTAACAAAAACTGTGAAATTTTGAATTGAAATAAGTTAAATTTTTAGTTGAAAAAAATTTAGTTATAACACAAAAAATTAACTTTGAACCAGAAAAAAACTAACTTTTTGAACAAATCATTACATTTTTACAATAAATGATGAAGAATCAAATGAAATTGTAAATGTCAAACTGAAGTACTCGGATTTTAAACCAGAAAGATGAATTTTCAACTGAAATGAGGAACATTTCACTAGAATAGTTCAATGTTTGAAAAAAAATTTTCAACCAAAAAATACAATTTTCCAAGTGAATGGTTAATATTTTGAACCATAAAAATAGACATTTTCAAACAAAAATAGATGAGTGACATTTTTGGTTCGAAAAATTAATTTTAAACCAAACATATGAGTTTGAACTAGATAAATGTTCGACTCAAATGAAAAATGTTGAACTGTATAACTTAAGTTGTTAGCTGTATAGAAGAATTCTTGAAGAAGAATAATAACTTCCGAAGAGAAAAATAATTTTTGACGAAAAAATGTATTTTTCAACAAAATATGTGAATTTTTGGACGGAATAATTGGATTTTTAATTTGAAAAGACAAATGTTTACCGAATAGTCCAATTTTGAACTAGAAAATATCAATTTTCCATGAAAAATGGAACAGTTAAATTTTCAGTTGAAATTATTAATTTTTGAAAAACTGATGAACTTTAAGGTATAGTAATGAATCTTCAAATGAATAGATGATTTTTAATCAAAAAGATGAATCTTGAACCATAAAGGTTAATTTTCTACAAAGAAGGCAAATTTTCCACGAAGTACATGAACACCCAAAGAAATAGTTTTATTTTCAGAATCAAAAATCAATGTTTAACTAAATACTTGAATTTCCACCAAAAAAAGATGAATGAATTTTTAACAAAGTAGTTACAATTTCAACCAGAGGTGAAATTTGAATCGAAATAATGCAACTTTAACAAGAAAATTTGACTTTCAACTAAGAAATCTAATTAGCGGACAAATAGTTGATTTTTTAACTAAAACAGGATGCATTTGCAATGAACGATGTAAAGAAGCTTTTTATCATATTTCAGAACTATTTCTTCTTCGCAATACTACTTGTACTCTACAGACTGCTTGAAGTACTTTCTTCATTTAAAATTAGGAAGAGGGGACTTTTAAATTGTGAACAATTTTGAATTGAAGGAAAGATGTTCAAAAATTCCTCTCTTCTGAATGCGAATGATAATATTAGTTGAAACTCCCTGTCCTGAAATAAAAGCTATAAGTATTTTCTGAAATTCCCTCTCATCCATTCGATTATCAAATTTGAGTCAGCTGAAAAATTTTCACAGAGCAAAAAATTTGCAAAACGTTTTTCTTATAATGGGAAAAAAATTCTTTCGTTCATGACGTATAGATATATCTAAATATTTCAAGAAACAGGTTAAAGGAACGTTACATTCTTCAGATCAAATAATGAGATCTCTTTTTGATTCATTAAAAGAAAGCTGTCATTTTTCGGATTTTTTTGGTAGAATTTCTAATAGTCTAGGTTGAGTCAAGTAGATTCCCAGTTTTCAATTCAACTCCCCTCCATTTCCCGGTCAATTCGTCACCCTGATAAGTCAACTTTATCGGCCCACATAGTGGTAAT
>WSXT02000001.1:2108888-2119191 GCA_011762715.2 Neuroterus valhalla
TAAAAAGAAAGCTGTCATTTTTCGTATTTTTTTGGTAGAATTTTTAATAGTCTAGGTTGAGTCAAGTAAATTCCCGGGTTTTAATTAAAAACTCTATCATTTCCCGGCCAATAAAAGTGCCGGTCATTTCCCTGTCATTTCCCGGTCAAGTTGACACCCTGGATTAATATCAAGTTTACTTTCAGTCGAAGAAACTACGTAGAAAGGAGTGGGGGGGGGGGGTATTGAAAATTTCTACGCTTATCTACGGAAGGGGGAGGGTGGGTCGAAAGTTGCCTAGAATTCGGCTACGTAGTTTATGGACGACCCCTAATTAAAAATTAACAAATTATACACAATAGCAAATATGGCCGAGAGTTCCATAACATCAAACTTAAAAGTTTCATAAAATGTTAGCATGTGATGAAGAGCAGCCTTGTTTTTTTATTTCCTCACCAAAAGCCCAACTGTCGAAATTGATAAAAACTGACTCGATTCCATGTACAAAGCAACTCTACCCTGATAATTGTACGGAATCTACAAAATAAAGTGAATTTTGTAAACTTTTACACATGATGGGCACTTCTGATTCCATTTTTTTTAAGTCATTGTATTCCAAATTAAAACGAAAATCTTGCAACCTTCATTCGCTTCTATTTTATGTATCATTTAAAAATTTTTTAAGAAATTTCAATTACTTCAGGAATTTAGAAACTTGCATTCTTTTACAAGTTAAATAAATTTTATATCCGTAAAAATGTCATTTATAAGCACTTGTTTTGAAAAAAAGAACTAGCTCAGCCTCAGACAATACTCTTAATAGATGGTTTCTGTAGTTCTAAGTTTTAAGGTTTCCTCATGGGAAGTTGTGTTAGAGAAAGAATTCTACCGTAAAATTATTTAATTTTACCATCTTAGCTGAGAGACAATGGGTGCACCGATTGTCTTGGGATAACTTATGATGACGATTCCAATATGCAAGCTTCTTGCTATCATTGTGACGTTCTTCCTGGCAAGTAGTCAATCAGGTAGGTAGGTGCGTACCTGGAAACGGCTAACTACTTATTGTCACCTCTAACGAGGCCGTTGCAAAAACTCAGCTATTTGCAGGTGGGAATGTTGCTAGGTTATGAAAGTATCAATTACCTTTTCCATGTTCAGTTCCCTAATGAGGGGAACAGAGCAATGGCTCTTATAAACTCAGAATGACTTCCAACATATGCATTCGAACTTTTTCATCTATCAAGAACAGTTGAGATGTATATCCTCGCACTGAATATAAAACTGCCAATATTGAAGAGCATTTCTTCCTCCCATTTATCAGTCAAATTTAGCCTGCTAATTATTACCTAACCCTTAATGGGTCGGTTATGGGTATATGAGCATAAGCATTCGGATACTATCAAGGATTTATAACCTTAAATTTCGCATCCTAAAATTTGGATACCTTTTCCGCCGTAGAAGTAAAAAGGGGGTGAAAACCACCTTGCGTCTTGCAACCATTTAGCCGCAAGTCAAGAAGCTTTTAACCAGGCTGAACCGGTTTCGCGACGGTATTGTAGTTGCCCCTTTCTTAATTTGCAAGGCGGTTACACCTTTCAATTATTTCTATGCATACCTAATTTTGGCAGCGCTCTTGTGATATTCATCTGAAAAGTTCGACAGGCATTAATTAAAGTATAGTCATACGATGATGAGGAATTCGGAAGAAGACTTTGAAGCGAGCTTTCAAGAATGAATTTATTAGAATCCTTCAAACTTCTTGTTCTTTGGTCCAGTAAGTTTTTATTCTCGATTCTTATCAATGCTAACTTAGCTGATTGACAAGCCCATCAAAAAAGTACATATATATCCACGTTTGAACCAAAAATTATTACAATTATTCCCGTTTATGGTCCACAACATGGTGATTGGTTTGTTGGTGCATATTTATCGCATCGGGATGAAAAAGTACAACAGCAGGTGAGTAAACAATGGTTTCGTTTATTGAAAAACCTTGAATTTTTCTCTTTTTTTTGTGAAAAATACAAATGTAGAAACTTGACAGCCAGACTTATTGAAAATAAGACAAATATGTAAGCAATATTTGGATGCTTACATTCAATAATGAACAATAATGTTCATGATTTCTATTATTATTACTTCCTTAGTTAATAGTTTGATCAAAGTATTGTGCGTTAATAATAGGATTATTTTTATTAACTAAAATAATCTGCCATCCATTTATTCATTTCAAAATTCTTTTTCCACTTGAAGCGACATTGAGGCGTCTCCCTTTCATGAGAATACTTTATTTTTCATTCCTACCAACTTAGCTTCAAAGTTGAATTCATTATTTGTCAAAGCGTCCAATTAGAAATCATATCATTTTTGAAGTTTTTAAAATAATTAAAAATTAAAGCTTTACTAATCACAATTCTTAAATTTTGAGATGGTATAACAACGCAGCGGGTTTGTTTTATCCAATTACTTCAGTGCCACTTGATACGGAATGTAAGGTAATAGATGTCTGATGAAAATTTCTATAATATTCAAAACTTTCGTCAACTCAATTTAAAATTACCTTTTTCAAAGAGTAATTATAAAATGGTTTACTTTTTGAAGTCTATAAAATAAATTATGCAGCTACAAAACCTTAAGTTCGGAAATATTTTTGTTTATATGTTTCCTGAACTTTAAATCATTCACCGTGTTGAACAAAAAACAATTGTTCAGAACTTTAAAATCAATATTTATCAATTGAGAAACGTTTGATTAAGGATGTACTCTAGTTACAGTCAATCTCAAAATTCGATAATCTTTATGATGATTTATATAATTGACCAAAATGTATCTATTAATAATTGCTGCGTATTCTTAAGGAGGCTTATAAGTGTGCTTCAGAAAAAAATAATTCAGGTTGAAACTGTTAATTTTTCAGAAGTTATTCACAGTCTTAGTTTTTGCTATATCGTCAGGGAAGAGTTACAATTCTTATCTAATCCTAATGACCAAGGCCTCATTTAATTCTCAGAAACATACTCTACAATTCTATTTGGGTATTGTTGATTGAAATTCGAACGTTCATTGTGTATAACAATTACAATAGTTATGATTCCTAAATCAATTTTTTCAATACAATCTACCAAAATATAATTGTAGAGAATCCTCCAAAAAATTAAATGAGGCCTCGACCATTAGGATCGGATAAGAATTGCGACTTTTCTCTAATGAGAAAGCAAAAAGTTAAACTCTAAATAACTTCTGAAAAATAAACAATTTCAACCAGAATTATTTTTTCCTGAAGCACACTTAGAAGCCTCCATTTAAATATGCAGGATTTATAATAGATATGTTTTGTTCAATTTTATAAATCATTATAAAGATTATCGAATTTTGAGATTGACTGTAACTAGTGTACATCCTTAAATATTATTTATGTAACATTTGAAATTATTATGACTTTAAACGTTCCTCTTCGGTCTACGAGGAAGCACGATTGAAAGATGAAAACTTGTATACACAATACATACATTTTTGTACGGTTGAAAATTCGCCAACTCGCTTGAAAGTTGACTTGCTTTTTTAAAAATTGATTTTTTTTGGTTTCGGTTCATAATCCTAGTAGGAACTCCGTTTTTTTTTATTGAAAATTTATCTCTTCTAGGCGGAATTCAATCAATTTGGCAGAAAATGCATACTTTTTCTTAAAAATTCGTCTTTTGTGTAGAAAATAATTCTTCTTGATTTGAAATTCATGCTATTTCGTTAAAAATAAAAGGTTTCGGATAAAAATTAATCTGTTTTGGTTGAGGACTCCACTATTCTGTTGAAAATTCATATTTTTTTTTTGTTAGAAACCCAACTGCTTGGTCTAAATTTAAACTACATTGTTAGGAATTCATTTTTATTTTCCAGATTCATCATATTTTTGGCTTGAAAATTCAAGCGCTTTGTACATATTTTGCCTGGAAACGTATCGTTGATAACTTGAAGATTCAACTATTCCGTGGGAAGTTCATTTATTCTACTGAAAAATCGTCTTTATTGTAGAATGTCACTATTTCCGGTGGAAGATTAATTTTTTTGGTTTGAAATTCAATTTTTTGGTAAAAAAAATCATCTTTCTTGGTTGGAAATACGTCTTTTCGATTGAAAGTTAGCTACTTTCTTGAAATTTCATCTTTTGCTAAGGTTTGCCTTTCTTATTAAAAACGTTTCATTTATAGATTGAAGATTAAACTATTTGTTCTAAAATTCATCTTAATAGAAACATTTTTGTTGTTGTTGAAAATGTAACTGTATGGTTGAAAATTAATCTATCTTGTTTAAGGTTTAGTTATTTTCATCGGAAAATCAACCGTTAAGTTAAATATTCGTCGTCTTATATTGAAAATATACCTTTCCTTGCTTAAATTCAACTTTTTTGTTGACGGTTCAACTGTTTTTGGTTGGAAATGCATCTTTTGTATGTTGGAAAATAGACTATTCTGTTAAAAATGCATCTGTTCCGTTGATAATTCGTTTCTTTGAGATAAAAATTTAAAAAGTCTACTAAATTTTGAATAAAGAAAGCTATCATGGAAAATGATACATTTTTATCCTATTATAGTAATAATTTATTGCGATAATTTATTTCTTATGCAAAGAAAACAAAAGGCCGATTTCATATGATATTTGATCAATTTCTTTTTCTATTGAATAATCATATTCTTTTTTTTTTCTTTTTTGAATTCAACTTTTTTTACTGATAATTCTTCTTCCTCATTTGGAAATTTATATATTTTGGCTTAAAAATTCACCTTTTTCGTAGAAAATTCAACTTCTTGATAGGAAGTTCATCTTTCCATTCGAGAATTCAACTATTTTGTTATAAATTCTTTATTAATGAAAAAATGCAATTATCTATGATTTTTATTTGATTTTTAATGAAGCTAAATTATTTTGTACAAAATTCGACTAGTTCTTATGTGGGCAGTCATTCAAAGATGTTGAACATCCCCCCCCCCTTCCCCCCTAAATTGCTCGCTGATTTATGTTCGATTTTCAAGAGCAGATACTCTTTTTTTCTTAATTTCAGATTTTTTTATAATGAAACTAAATTATTTTGTACAAAATTCGATAAAATGGTCGCTGTTTCATGTTTGATTTTCAAGAGCAGATACTCTTTTCTTCTTTGTCTTCAGTGGACAGTTATATTTAAAAGAATCCACTTGTGTTTATAGCTCCTCCAAATATGGATTTTCTTTCAACATTTCACGACAAATTTATTCCCAATATTCTTCTTTCTTGAAGTGAAAATTTTCAATATAGAAGAATCTGTAGTCGACAGAGCTACATGATTATACCAGGATGAGTACCTTATATTTACTCTTCAAAAACTTGCCTTGAAATTTAATTTAAAAAATTGTTTGTTTTATTTAGAATTTGTATTTTTTGGTCCTTGCACTTAGGAGTTTTTCTCTTGATTTCAGATTTTTCTTTAATGGAACTAAATTATTTTGTACAAAATTCGATAAAACGGTCGCTACTTTATGTTTGATTTTCAAGAGCAGATACTGTTTTCTTCATTGTCTGCAGTAGACAGTTACATTCGAAAGGATCCACTTGTGTTTATAGCTGTCCTAAATATGCGTTTATTTTTTCAACATTTCACGAGAAATGTATTTTCAATATGCTTTTTTCTTAAAGTGACAATTTTCAATATAGAAGAATCTGTAGTCGACAGAGCTACATGATTATACCAGGATGAGTACCTTATATTTACTCTTTAAAAACTTGCCTCGAAATTTAATTCAAAAAATTGTTTGTTTTATTGAGAATTTGAATTTTCTGGTCCTTGCACCTAATAGTTTTTCTCGTAACTTCAAATTTTTCTTCAATGAAACTAAATTTTTTTACAAAATTCGATAAAACGTTCGCTGGTTCAGGTTGGATTTTGAAGAGCAGATACTCTTTTCTTCATTGTCTGCAGTAGACAGTTACGTTCGAAAGGATCCACTTGTGTTTATAGCTGTCCTATCTATGCGTTTATTTTTTCAACATTTCACGAGAAATGTGTTTCCAATATTATTTTTTGTTCAAGTAACAATTTCCAACATAGAAGAATCTGTAGTCGACAGAGCTACATGATTATACCAGGATGAGTACCTTATATTTACTCTTTGAAAACTTGCCTTGAAATTTAATTCAAAAAATTGTTTGTCTCATTGAGAATTCGAATTTTCGGGTGCTTGTACTTAGGAGTTTTTCTCTTAACTTCAAATTTTTCTATAATGAAACTAAATTATTTTGTACAAAATTCGACTAGCTCTTATTTGAGCTGTTTGTAAGAATTTGTAACAGATTCCTGCAGGAGACTGGTGACCTCCTCAGTGTGTAACTTAACCAATAAGATCTATTTTAAAATGATAAAGCGTAAACGACTTACGCTTACTTCAAAAGGGATTTGGCTAAATGGTCTAATAATAATAATAATTTATCTCGCAAACTCTACTCGCGCTATCGCCAATTCACCACGTGGGTATACCATGAACTCCCAGCCAGAAAACCATAGAAGGCTCGACCGTTCGACTTATCCAGTGACGTCACTCTCTTTTCTACATTTCTTCTACTCTCTGCTTTCCTCTTGTATTCCGTCCTTCATGGTGTCTCGTTGTTCACCGCATAGGCATTCATTGCCAGACATGAAGTCATTCATGTTCAAACGGTAGACTGGTAGGTTCCTATGGAGAAGTATAGGGTAGGTTGGTACTCGCTCTCTGCGTTGGTTGCAAGCTAAATGCTGAGCAAGCATCAGTATTTGACTGCAGAAAATTTCACGTTCTAACATTTCGATATCGGATATTGCTACGAGAGGAGAAATCATGGGTAGATAAGTTCCTAAGTCTGGAACAACATGATTGTAAATTTCAAGTCGGATTCTCAACCTGGCAATTGTATAAATTTATTTCAAAGGTTAGAAGATAATTTATTTCCTGAGAACATTCTGAGAGCTTGCAAAAAATAGATTACACCTACAATGTGTGAGAAAGTTATTATCCTTGATACGATAGGAAATGAATAAAATTATATATTGAGGATTATGTCTGGAGAAGTAATGATTTGGAAATGCTCAAACATAAACTATAATTTTACTGCTGCATTGAGATTACACAACCGCTTTTAAATGCAATAATGTTCGTCGTGAGTTTGAAGGTTAATATAAGATGACCGATGAAGCTTGAACTCTGGTTACCATTTTTCATCAAATTGTTCATTCAGTAACGAGGACCATGGATGCCATTGCGATGTCACCAACACTTTCTCTTCCGTATGGTTCCGCATTCGCAACTGAGCAATAAAGTGCAACAATTTATGCATTACAATTGAACCAAAGACTGAGAAAACTGGACATATCCATTTTGGTCGAATTGATATTCGATCTTTTATCTGATTTACTGCATTATTCTCCGACACGTTTATGTTACAGTGTCCCCGATACATTGAATGGGAGATATTGCCTATATAAATAAAAATCATAAAAGTAGAAAGTGCAAAGCATTTTGATTACTTTATAAGCAGGAGATTTGTATTTGCTGGATTGATCTTGAAAGCAAACTAGGAGGTGTGAGGGACCTGTTGAGTCTAATTTGTCGAATGGAACAGTACTACACTGCCACGGTTGCTGGAGTTTGAACATCCCATTGACAGTGGTGCTGGCGCTCACTGACACCTGTTCATTCAGTCGGCACACGTGCTGAAAATGCTAAGTGGTTCGCATAATAGAGACGTTCCCAGGTGAGTCAGCGCCTCTTTTTTATCTGTAGAATCACATCAATCAAATGAATTGTCCTATCATGATTAAACTAGTCCCAATCGAAGATCAGATTATCCAGTTTGCATGATTGTATCGCTTCTGTGCTAATGATAGAATTAATGATTAATGGATAAGTTTTTCGAGTTGGATCCAGGTATAATACCTTATTGTTAGCAGAAAAAGTTATTCCACATCCAAGAGGCACATGTCCTTGAGTGTAGTCTGAGAAATTAGAAGAGTTTTAATATTTACACAAACTCTAGAGAAAACGTGTCTAATAAGATACCTTGGAGGTGAATTGTGAGGTGAATGCTTTATCAAAAGAATTTTCCGTTCAGTTAATGCATGTATCACATGCCGAAATCAACTTGAACTCGAATTGAAATCAACTTCGCAGAACACGCCCGTAAACCTCCTATAAAGTCATTAAAACGATCCTTGACTCATCATTACACAATAAGATTGTCCTTATTGTCCTCGCCGAAATTTAAAAGCCATAAGACGAGACATAAAACCCGATCCAGCCAAAAAAAGAAGGATGCAAGCATGATTTATAAAGACTCTCACGCGTGACATGATTCATCATCATGTCAATGAGAGAAGATCAAACCTGGTACCGTACCAGATTAATGACAAGCTAACTGGATGTGCAATCTTATTTGATAATGGGAGAATTTTGATAAATTAATTGAATTATACTCCAATTCTTGGAGTGTATTAAATTATAAGTAAGATATTCCTGAACTGATTTTTGAGTTATGTAGAGAAGAAAGCATGGGGTACCAATTGGATCAATATTTACCCAGGGCTGAGGAGAAGACCAGAAGAGTGCATCCAAGTCGGATAATGGTACATTGCCATAATTGGAGTAGTATTCGTGAGGTGACATAATTCATGGATAGAGCGAGTCACTTCCGATTTCACACGTGGGTGTGAATTAGTAAGAAGTTATTTATAAAATATTGCAAAGTAATTTATCCTTTTATTTAAGAAAATCCAGAGTATTCAAAAAATTCAGTACCAGGTTCGGAGCTGATTTTAGAAATGATTGATCCCTCATATTCCAGTATGTTCTTTTATTATTATACCATTAACTCAAATCCCTTTCCGGGTAAGCGATACTCGTTCACACTTTATAAAATTACACATTATATATAGGCCAAAAAATATGAATTCTCAACAAAACAAATAATTTTTAAAATCAAATTTCAAGACACATTTTTAAAGATCAAATATAAGGTACTCATCCTGGTATAACCATGTAGCTCTGCCGACTAAAGATTCTTCTGTATGGAAAATTGTCATTTTAACAAAAGGGAATATTGAAACCACATTTCTTGTGAGGTGTTGGGAAAATAAACGCATAGTCAGGGGAGCTATAAACACAAGTTGGTCCTTTTGAGTCTCACTGTCTACTAAGGACAATGAAAAAAAATCTGCCCGCTGCGCGGGCACATTCTCATAGCGCGCTTCGCTCGCAAGTTTGAGCGCGCCTAGGGCGCGCGTCATCTCAATCTCGCGCTTCGCGCTCGATAATGTATTTACCTCGCGCTACGCACTCGGTTTGTTTTTCACCTCGCGTTTCGCGCTCGGCTTCCTACGTGCTTGATTCAGTTTACAATGAATGTAATGCATACACAGAGTTGCAAATTTTGCAAAATTGCTGGAAACCTCTACTTCTATGAAGATTAATGATTTTTTAAATATTTTTGATGACATTTTTTTATATTTAGTTTACTTAAGGCTCTACTGGCCTTAATGAACACATTCTCATTACAATACTCGCCACTAATATTTACATCTCGCATAGTTTTGCTAGAAAATTGAATTTTACATTGTTTAAAAAGCGTTATTACGATTGAAACAAAAAATATACACCTTATTGGAAAAAATTTCATGTAAAACTTGAAGAACGATGAACAATTTTTCTATTAATTTTTTCTTCCTGTCTCTTATTGTTTGGCTTGAAAGATTGAATTTTGTTTGTAAGTGCGTTATCGCGATTAAAACGAAAACTATTCTTCTCATCGAAAAATAGTCGACAGTAAATTTTTAGATTTTTTGGAGGTAAACAATTTGTGTTCTTTCAATTTTTTTCATACCTCGCATAGTTTTGGTCAAAAATGGAAATTTTCAATTTTGGTTACATTTTTCAGAATATTAATCAGAAACTACACATCTTATGAAAAAATGTTATATATAAAATTTATAGGTTTTTTTAAAATGAATAATTTTTGTTCTTAACATTTTTACGCACCTTGCATAGTTTGACCAAAAAATGAATCTTTCTATTTTTCATTCAATTTCAACCAACTATAAGGAACAGTACTTACAATTTTTAAATCTTAGAAAAAAAATCCAAAAAAGTGTTCAAATTGCCCCCCCTCTTGTCCCTCAAAATGGGTGCCAAAGCACGATCGAATAAGAACATTCTTTCGATAGTTATCAAGTTCACAGATTATTTTTCCTAATTTTTTGTGCGATCAAAATTGGAATTTTTGATTTTTTGAGAAAATTCAAAAAGTTGTATTCACGATCTTGTAGGGC
>WSXT02000001.1:2127907-2156124 GCA_011762715.2 Neuroterus valhalla
GAGAAGCTTTAACAAAAGAAAATTTACACTCATCAAATCAAAGTAGTGGACATTTCGCTTTTGAGTTTCACAAGCTTTTTATACAAATGTGAGGAGGTACAAAGGCCAAGCGCGTAGCGCAAGGCAAATTCATAACCGAGCGCGGAGCGCGAGGCGAGATTACCATCGAGCGCGAAGCGCGAGATCCGAAAGACGCGCGCTCTAAGCGCGCTCAAACTTGCGAGCGAGGCTAACCGCGCGCAGAGCGCGCGATGAGAATATGCCCGCGAGACGGGCAGATTTTTCAATTTTTAATTATATTTTTTACGATTCAAACAAAAACTACGCGTCCAATGGGAAAAATTAAAAAAAAATTACAGATATTTTTTGTGTGAATAACTTCTCTATATCAATCTTCTGTGTTAGCCTTAGTCATTTTTGCAAAAATTTTATTACTTCATTTTTATAGCTATTTTTCCTGATAGGAATGAATTTATTTTATGGTTTTTTATGAATGAAGCAAAAACTACTTGTCTAATCAAAAAGTTAATTTGACCAAATTTGTAGATCTTTTTTTGATGCGCAACTTCAGTTCATTTATATTTTCCCGTACCTTGCATAGTTTGACCAAAAAAAATTTAGGAAAAAGAAATATTTTTTTCTTTGGCTAAAAATTCTTATTTTCGTTTATATTTTGGAATTTTGAAAATGCCACAACTCTGACAATTTGGTTAAAAAAAAATCATGAGGATAAATTGTTTCACTTTTTACCTACAATAAGAAGCCGCCCAAAAAAATTTTCAAAATGCTACCCCTCTTTGATTTTTCATCCAAAATAGCTGGTTAACGTACTTGACTTGTCTTTTTCGTCCCTCAAAATTCGATTCTTGGTTTTTTATCTCAATTTCCAGGAGGTTCAGTTTTCAGATATCAAAATATTAATTTTCATTTACTTGATTGTTATTATTTCCAAGAAGATACAAGCACCAGTGCTAGAGCTAGTCTGCTTTTCTCATGTAACAAATCAACAACGTGTGACATGTAATCATGACGCGGTGTATTCTCAAAATAAAAGTTACAGAGCGCGCACGAGTAAAAGGAGTCCTAACGATCTTAATAGCCAGGTAAAACATTGACACCTCAGCGCAGCTCGAGACCACCTGGATGAAGAAGATGAAGGGAAGGAGGGCCAGATACATCAAACAGTCGGGTCAGCATCGTCCTAAGGAATACTTATGAGAAAAGTAAGTTGGATGACAACGAGCTAACAGCGTGGGCAAATATGTCGGCTTCAGACACACAGCGATCATGTACTTACGCATTTCCTCTCAAACATTCAATCCCGCACACGGGCCAAAAGGGAATGTCGCTGAGAAACGAGAAATCCTGTTTCTCGCACCACAAAATCATATCAGTATTTATTTTTCCACTTCAAACGCTACTATTTTTCTATAACTGTATCAACAATCATTCATATCTACTCTATTAGTCAAAACAATTCCTGTTAACAAAAATTTCATTCCACAAAAATGAAAAAAGGAAAAAAAAACCATTATTACTCATCTCACCAAAATTAAAATCAAATTAAGGAGAGGTTTTGAAAATATTAGAAGACCTGATTCTCAATGTTGAACGTCTTTGGTTTAATATGATACAAAATGGGCTTTCTGAGGGGGCGGCCCACAAAACATTATACATATCCACATATAGTATAATAATATTTTGTAGCTTCGACATCATTAAATCTGTTTATATACAATATATACGAAGCAATTGATAGGTAATTACAATCGAATTATTTATCTATATGGTACTACATTATGAATAGTAATAAAAATTCATTTTCGGACGTGCTCGTCCGGGGGATCCAAATCGACTCGTCGATTTATCGTCGTTCAAACAATAACAAAAATTTCTTTTACAAAACTGTGAATTTAACAGTAACAGAAATGTAGACTTATAAACATTTTTCACAGAGTATGAATACAAATAATCTGGGGTTTTCCAAAATACGTATTTATCCCCCGGGCGGAGTTTTCATTTTGACTGAATGATTTCCGGCGCTTGTCATCGACGAGTATGACAAAAAAAAAAAAAAAAAAACAAACGATGAAGATTTACCTATCGACGACCGGTTTCTAAGGAACATTATGGTGATCGATTATCATTTCTAGATAAAAATGCATGAGACCCGAAGCTTAATTAGGAAGCCAGCTTTTATTTAAAGAAAAATAAAAAATGTACTAAAAAGCTAATATTAAATTTTGTCTGTGTCCCAATCAGATATTGCAATTTTTTTCTTTGTATATTTGAATGCCTTTTAAGCTTCTTGTCTCATTTGGGCATTTAAAAATTCAAACAGGCTCCACGGCTGCATATACATATGCTAAAATAGGAGAATAAAATCACAAAATAAATCAAGTCGAGATATTTGAAATGTGGTGAAGGGTCTGATGGAACAAGTTGGTATTTCGAGATCGACGTAGGCTCAAATTGATATTCGAATGACCAGTTTTACGAGAGATTTGTTAATTATGCATATCACAGACACTATAAAATGATGACAATATGCTTATGTGCAATTTTCGAATGTTAAAATGAAGTGATACCGAGGGGTGCAATTAGGTAAAGTGCCATTTGTTGAAGCACAAATTTCGAGTATGATTTGAACCAAATCAAAAGTCACGACGTTACTCTGCCAAGAGAACATCCTGATAATTTCCGACACTCCTATAATTAATTTTTCTCAAATATTTCACTTTGATCCCCCGCAGAAGCTATACAAATCAGAATCATTGCAGTAGAAAGAGTTGAGGAAATTCTCTCCAATCTAATAATATCGAAAAAATATATAATATTCTCCTTTTAACGTTTCTCTGAAACAAAATAAATTTCCAAATATCTACTAACTAAAATTTTATAGTTCCCGGAAAATTCACTCAACTTCTATTCGCGCAGTCTTATTAAAGCCAAAAGATCGATCATTATAAAACTTGGTACACATTTAAAAAAAAAAAAAAAGAAGTGTACTTTTTTAAAACAAAATTGATTTTAAAACGTTGCACAGATCACTGGCTACAATACTTTCCATATAAAAAAAATACTAGCAGAATATAAAAATTGTCCAGTTTGATCGCTTTTAATATGAAAAGAGAAATCACACTCTGCAGAGAGGTACGTCTATAAAAAATCAAGAAATAGAGCAGCAGCGCGGCACGTGACCGGGAGTTCGAATTGTAGCTGACTGCGTCGTATGGTGCGATTCTCTGTTTTCATTTCATATTTACAAATTTTCTTCATCACATTCTAAATACAGACATACTTTAAATACAGTATTCGATCAGGCTGCTTGTAAAGTCTTTACAAAAATAAAATAAATAATCTGAATAAATATGCATATTAATCGTAATAGTAATTACACAGTTAGTCAATAAATATTAATCGTGTAAAATTTTAAGAGGGTCGCAGACGGAATATTCTTGCGAATTTTTATATACTAGAGTGAGCCTTGCTCACGGTACTGATAAGCTCTTTTATGACGCACTTATTTGCGTGAATACTTTATTATTTATCACAAAAATATTGTGCTTTTACGCATTACTTTTGTCATGAATCATCGACTATTGAAATATAATTCGAAAATTATTCCAAATTACATTTGACAACCAAGTTTGGATTTGATGTGACAAAAGTACAGGCAAAAAATAAATATTTTTTGTGATCACCTTAACTTTCTTTCTATGCTCCCTCTTTTTCTCTCGCTCTCTCTTATATTCTCACTCTTATACTCTCGTGCATCTCATTCGTCTGCACTTTTCGCATTAAAAAAAATGTATTATCTAAATTGCGAATAAAATCAGGGTTCGAAGAGTCTCGATAATTTCATCGCCGCGCATTTTTATCTATACTTAAATATCAAAAATTGCGGTGAATCATGAGGCAATCCAGGAAAATGTCAAAAAATCAAGGAATTTTCTTAATCTTTCTCCCTTTTCGTCAGATTGATGATTGGCACCGACACTTTTTTATATATTTGAAGAATGAAAATAAATAATGCGGAGTTCAAATCATACAAAAAGGGGACCAAAAACGAGGACAAAACGATACAATTTTTCGGAGAAAGAAAACTGAGATTGGCCCGAAATCGCGTTCTTTCTTAAATACTAAAATTTCAGCGCGGCAAATGGTCGAAATATTTGAATCAGAGGGCAAAAGTTTTGCGATTGTATCCCGTGGAAATTCCAACTATTTAGTTTTTCTTATGTACATAAGTGAATGAATGTGCGTGCACTTGTGCGTTTATTACAATAGAGCTGTGCGAGGTTTTCCTCAGCTGCATGAAAAAATGACTTGACGGCGGCGAAAGCCGACGGGCTATGGTTCGGGCAACTCTCTTTCTTTCTTGCTCTTTGTCTCTTGTTTTCTTCTCATCTTCACAGTAACGAAGAATCCATAATCTCGACTCGTAGCCACGTCATTCCTCGGTCAAATCCACTACTCCAGGTCATTCAAGATGGAAAATTCGATGGTTCAATGACACCATTAACGAGGCATCAAAGAGCTTCAGCGAATCTGAAGCAACATAATCTTAAAACACATTTATCCATAGTCCAGTGAAGCTTTTTCCAGTGAAGGCTTTTCGTTCCAAATGCAAGATAGACTTCAGAGGATAATCACTCTCCTTTCTTGGGAAGAGTGTTATACTCGGCAAATCATCTAGATTCGAACGCACTTGACATGTGCATATGTCTTCTTCGAAAATGTTGTCCAGTGTTGTCCATCTTCCAATGACGTCAAGGGAATCCTATTTCCATCGAGAAATAATATTCCAGAGACCAGAGCGAAGTTCATCAGGAAGAAAAGGGATCATTCCTTTAACTCTGAACCACGTCCGGCTTGCAAGAGTCGCTCGGGAATGCTCTTCAATAATCTTATTATGAATGAAGAGCTTCCAACTTTAGATGACCTGGTTTTCTGAGACGAGCGAGTCGTCGCCTGGTTACCCTGCGCCTGCTTCCGCCTTGTCGCCCTCAGGATTCCAAGACTTGGCGAAAATGCTCAAACACCTGAACGATGAATTCGAGACCGTTCATGTAGTCTCGGAAGATCAGCCAGTCCCGCAGATGCCGGTAGGTGTTCTCCGTCATGTTTCGGAACTGGGGACCCATCACGGCACGGGTCACATCCGGTCGTAGAGTAACAGCTCGTTCGATCAAGGCCACTTGCAGCTCGCACAGGACCTGCAATTAGATATAAGATCTCCTTTAATATCAGTCAAGACAAAACGATTTTCAATAGGCATTCTTTGTTTCGTCCAGCCTAGCAGTTATCTGCTGTTGAATGCGTTCATAATCTCGCAGATTTAGTTACACATTGTTGAGATCAATGAACATCATTGAAGTGCTACTACATTACGAACTTATAAAGATGCATGTGTAAAATATTACTTTGTCTGCAGCAATTTAGTCAAAAATTTCTTTAATTTCTTTGCTTTTTACTAAGGTCATAAAAGTTTATTTAGAAAACGATGATCGCAGAATGATGGTGACGACACCATAGAAAAGCAAAAATCGATTAGGAATCAAAATGCGGTGAAAGGAATGATGGTCAATAAAATCACGCTCCTTTGCCTTTCAGCATCAAGATTTCAAGATCTCAGCCCGAGGTGACTCTAAAACTTGGTTTTTTACCGCGATCTATTCGAGACAATAGTTTTCAGCAAATCTTTGGTGGCAACGGTTGTATCATAACTTTCAACAAATTGCTATTGTGAAAGTCGTACTAACTTTTTGCTTCGGTAAAATTAAAACTCATAAACTAAAAGATCTATGTTATTCCAAGCGAGAAATTATTGAAGTACTCACCGTTCGGAGCTTGAACTCGGTATCTTGAAACTGCTTTTGGAATTTCAAGTTGTAATCTTCCTGGTCCCAGACAATCTGTTCTAGACCAACTGCAAATACCTGCATGTACTCGTAGGTATCCAGTAAAATCGTATCAAGCTGCAAAAAATAAAAATAAAAAATCCGTTTACTCCAGATCCTTTCTTGTTTTATGTAAAATTGTCAACTTAAAAAGATGACAGCCATAAAAATTAACTTACATTACGAATCTCCAACTTGTTTAGATAGTCTTGGCTTAGAAATTCCCCAAGTTGTTTTGGTATCTCCCTGAGACCGGGTAGCCAATCGTAACGATTCGATTTCCACGATGTATGCAGATCATCAAAGTTAGTGGTAAACATCTCTTTAATCTGCAACAAAATTAAAAACAAAATTTAAAATATCATCTCTAATAATGCAATATTAATTATCAATATCTTCGCAAAACTGCAAAGAATATGATATCTAATTCCAATTGAAAGTTATGGTTTACAAATTGCAATATGAGTCAGGTGGGAGAAGAGCATAATGTATTGTCTACCGAATGACGCTGTCTCATCCCACGAAGATAAAGCTTGGTTTATCAAGCTACAAAACAAGGAGTTCTGTCTCAAGTTTGAAAACCTTGAACCATAATATGACCTACATTATTATGTAACCTAGCTTGCTGTCATAATTTATACATTACTATATTTTGGTTATTAATGACCAAACGCGATCAATGACGAGGAACAAGGTGTCCTAATTTCACAGCACAACGACGCAGTGTTTTTTTGACAGTACTTTAATTTCTTTACGAATACAATTTTGCCAACCAAGAAATTTCAGTTATCAATACCGCGAATTCATTACAGGGAAGCAATTTTTCCAAGAGCGCGATGCCGCGTGAAACATGCCAGTTATTCTCGCGCCTATGTGACAATTGTGGCTACTTGGAAGCAAGCCGCGATGTAGTCGACGCAGCACGCGCCCTGCAAAATGCACCAGCTGCGCCAATAGAATAGACGCATCATAGAAACACCTTTCGAGTAGAGGATTCACATCAAAAGATAACCGGACTGATGATACAAACGTGTTTATATGCGAATTTATAGCTTCCTTTTGGTAAAAATCATTATCTACTTTGTTACTTTCGGTGCGCACAAAAGAATTTCTTTGTTTCTTCACAGAGAATGTATGAGGTAACTGATATACAGTTGCAACTATAGATATAAGAATCAAATTCAGAAAAAAACCTGTTTTTATTCCAGCTTTTTTACAGTGCAGCAGTAGGTTTTCATTAAGATTGAAAATCAGCGACATAAAATGAAGTACATTTAGGTTTAGGAGATAATCGATATGAGTCTGCTAAAAATAAAAAATAAATCACATTAGGCTTATAAAAGTGTGGTCAAATTTGTGTTAAACACGAATGAAGTGGTCGAATATTGAGACTATGCATCAATGCACTCAAGGAACGGATGTAAGAAGAGATATGAGCTACTTCCGACTAAACCTGGTCCACATGACCTCGGTTCTGGTCTCCAGTCTTGCGACCAGCTGGCCCACGGGGATCGCATCGTGCTCGAGTTCTTATCTACCGTAGGAATGGCAATTATCAACTTGCGATACTACTCCACTCAGACTCAGATTATGATAATGGTCTGCATCTGCTAAGCAAAAGAGAGACGAACCCTGAGAAATGTGCTGTCAACGACTCCTAAATACTCCCACAGGGGAGCACAGTATCGTCTCGCATCAAATTAAAGTAAAATATTTTCTCTTCATATCTCATGTTTTTAAAACATGGTACTTGGCTTCTGTCCTGGAAGGTGTTATATGTGATGTTTTAACATAGGAAAATGACTTCAAGAATGTTCTTGTTTACACCTATAAAAATGTCAGTCAACAGAACATCTCGAATTTCAGATAATATTTAAACACATTGTACAAAGAACACCTTTTATTTAAATGGGTTTGTAAAATCTTTTCGAATTCAGTATAAAAATTTGACAGTGGTTTCGAGGCCGTCACACTGAAATATTTTATAACTTGTAATAGGCGACAAAGCGACGCCAGCTGAAGAAAGAACGAGAAATAGAAAAGGAGGAGGCTAACTGATTTTGACGGGTACTCGGTTACAATTGATTACCTACGATCAAGCCGAAGATCCAGCCTACTTCCTGCCAGCAAGGATGATTTTTTAAGAGGTACAAAACTGGTCCCTGCCATAAACCCTCCATTTGCATAGGATTTACTTTAATTGCTTTTGATTGTGCCTCACAATGTTATCTTTTCTTTTACTTACTCTTCATTATATTCATGTAAGAAAAAGTACCACCCCTCCTGTGCAAGACTCTTGCTTCCCAAGGGGTCTATATATTATGAGTTGTTGGACACTTTTATGAATTTATTGAGGAAATGGGTGACATGAACACATCGTAAATCTGTACGTCGGATACGTCGGGAACACCAAAGAGAAATCGAAATGGGTCTTATTAATAATTATACGTGACGTAAGATCTGGTGACCACACAGCGATATTTTGGATCCTCCACATACAAAAGAAGAATTTGTAGCCATCCTTTTTCTATGGTCTTTCACAATAAAGGAGGTAGACGCCTAGATTATCCATCACCAAACGGGTTTGATGTAACACAGAAAAAGATATACCTGAGAAAAGGCAGGCACGCGTGCGAAAGAAGCTACTCAGTCAATGTTAGAAACCCAGTAGAAAAGCAATAAGGACTAATCAAATTATACTTTATAATACGAAACAAGACGGAGGTCGTTGTCCACACGAACTCGAGACTTTAATTAATTAACTGAATTAATTGCACATTTCAATTAGCAGAAAATCACTCTTTGCTGAAATTGGATTCAGGCTCCTTATCAAACAAAGTTTTTGGAAGCATTCAAACGAATCAAATTCAGATTCTTTATCTCAAGCTAAGAAAGTGCATCCTTGAGAAATCGCAGGATGACTAAGAGATGCTACGGACACCGAGGAATCGTAGTATCAAGGTAAGTTAATACGCTGGCGTGTTTCGTATCCGGTCTGCGTTTTAGTATGCAGGCAGAGTTCCGGTGTTGGTAGGTAGGTGCCTCCACTCGAGGAGGGGCAGCTTCCGATTCTGATTTATTGGAATCCTCCGCTTCCGATATTTTACAAGTCTTGGCTTCTTGCACGTATCAGATGACAAGAATAAACTTTAATAGCTGTTAGTTGTCTATAAGATCAATGAGAGTCCATAAGTTGTATGCGAGTCTTGATCGGTTGTTTGCAACATTTTTGAGAAGGAGTATACTAAACTCAAAGCAATATTACTGTTTACTTTCGGAACAACACTAACCGAGCCCTAAACTTAGAAATTATCAGCGGAAAGGATGATCAGAGCACTCCTCTATTTCGGGCTCAAGATACTTGCGATTTTCGTTCGCTTGAACTTTCAAGACTCGCTGGCGTTGGTTCTTTATCAGTGTTTCGTTCTCCTTTCATTGGCCCTGTCTCTGCCAGAAACGAAACGATTGACTCGAATGATGACGTCACAGGACCACTAGACAGTGTGTCGCCGTAAGCTGATATCAGTCAACAGCACACCTGTGCTGCACTCCAAGCCAAGAGAGCTGCTCTTCTCTATCTCAGCCTCCTCTTTCAAACTCGAATCCTGCATCCATAATCATTTCGAGAGATGTATTGTATTATGCGCTGACTTAGAAAACACTGGCTTCGAGTTTCTCGAACGCGATGATGCAACTTGTCATGAACGCTGTCGTTAAAAGAGGGTTGGGACTTGTTTAAACTCAGAGGTGCGAAAATCCCACGACAGTTTCCACGGCATTGTTTTCCTCGATAACAAATAATGTCACGTGCCTGTTCAGCTAAAGATGTCAACTGCTCCTTTGAAGAAAGAATTCTACTTTACTTTCTAACGGATAGAATGGAGCTTGCTTCTTTATCTCATGTATCCGTACAAATGTATCTATTTTAGGACAAACGAACCTAATACGACTGTTCCCAACTCATTCAAGATCGCATATGACATTTAAATTAGCACGAAACTAGGTCTAATATGGTTAAAAAACGGGGTTAAATTTCATCCGCGACCACAACTCGAACCTGCGGTTTCCTTTTCTGTCCCTGCTTTCGTTTCGGCGGAGACCTTGAGCGATTGGTCCGAGTGATTTATTGTCCTTGATGAAGATAATAGACACGATCGGTTACGAGGACTTCGTTAAGGCAACGAATAGTTATCTTTGCCTACTCTGATTGTTTTCTTTCCTCTGAACTCCTGAGCATAATGCACGCACAAAGATTTGGACAAAAATAGACCAGGTTTTGGTTCTTTTTTATTTAGATCATTACGATATAAAATTATAACTGAATTTCCACGTGGTCCAAACTAACAATACATTATGGTCATTGAATATTCAGAGGACGTCTCATCTACGTGAGTGTATGCTTTTCCATCATAATTGTATGGATAAAATTTTGCCTAACACGTGACTAGACCCAGAATGCTTCGCTTACGCATAGGCATTACCCTATCCGGCAATGATCCCACGATGTAATCTACGTTTTTCGAAATATCTACATAAAATCTCAGGCGGCAAAAATGTCTCTTTCAAAAGTTAAAATCAAATCCATGTGCAAAATGGAAGTGGAGAATTATTCGCAAACGTAGAATGTAACTGTTCATTCTTGCAATGATGTATCTACAACCTCGTTTTTACTTGATTCAACATTTAAGATATGAAGTTTGACTTTCTCCTAGCCTGTAACTTAGACAACAGGAAATCAATGTCCAAATTTTGCTCGTTTGCCTGAATCCATAAATATCCTAATTTGAATGTAGCTTGAAATTTAATTAAACAGTCAACAGTCGATCCAGCTTATACTCTGTCTGACAGCAGATTAAAACTCCAACGAATTAGCAATTCCCTGGGTGTTCCAGCGATCTATCAGTCGCAGGTAAGGACGTCGCGGGCTCGCACTGATACGTCAGATTAACGAACGTGTGTTCGAGTGTCCACACTTGGGAAGGTGCGGGGAAGCACAAAACGTTCCTCCATTTCCGGTAACCACGCACGCGAAGACAGGGGAGTCTCTTACTTTGGTCTTTACGATCGCTTCTCGGGTCACGAATACTCAAAAGAGCCGACTCTCGTCTTATAATCAAGCAAACCATTTTTTTACAAAAAGACCAATGATTAGCAATGATTATTATAGAGCTCATTAAGGGTCTGGGACCCGGGTTTTCGAAACCTCGGAAGAGACTCAAGTTTTACCTTCATCAAAGATATTTGCAACAATTCCAGTCTTTCTTATATTTATTCAACTCGGAAAAAGACGCTTCAGAAAATTTGATTAGATCCTCTTGAGCGTGTAGACGTGGCTGGCCGGAAGTGGAGCTATAACTGTCTTCCGCTATCTTTCTCTTCTGTGCTGGCAATTACTCACATTCATTGATGACTTTATTAATTCCCCGCTTGCAATTCGAGTATCAATTCGCATTGTATTGTATTGAAATATAAACTCCATTTTCTAACAATATTTTATGAATATTTTGAGTACTTACATAATCATCGCGAAAGAGCTGCGCGTGCATGAGGGCTGTTTTAGCTTGCACGACAACCTGGGCAAGAAGTTGATCGTCACTCAATTGTACTACATCCTGATCAGCCTCAAAGTCGTCGGCTGCTAAACCACAAGGATTCACCCACTTTGCGGGAACATCCATCCGTCTTTCTTTGCGATTCATTGCTGGAGCACTGGTCACCGATACGATGAGGAAGGCCAACAAGAGGCTGCTTAGCCCTAAAACACACAGAACTATTGTTAATTAAAGAAAGCTGAATAACTCTGAAGTAAAAGAATATCAAAAAAGAAATTATATAAAAATATCAATTAATTAAAGAGGATAGTTTAAAGAATAACAGCCAGGCATATAATAACTGTATAATCAATAGCAATTATCGCTCGCAGAATTTGTTCTCTCGCAAGTACCAAATTTTCACTCATAAAGAATTAGGTCCATTTCAAAATGAGCGCATAATAAGCAAGAAATGAAGAATTGCTGGGAATGATTCGATTATACAGTCAAGCATTGCTGCTTGGATAATGCAATAACAATTTGTCCGAAGTGAACGTGAGATGAAATGATGGAAATGGACGCGAAGCTTCCGGGGCAGTTGCGTTTCGTCGATACAGATGGGTGCCCAAATAGAGGATTTCGATCGGGGCCGCCTTTATGATCATCCGGCACTTTCGGCCCTCTTCGAGGTCGCCGCATCATTTCGCGAGTTACGAGCCTTGATGAGGGGCTTTGCGACAACGAAACGCACCGATCTTGTACCAAGTGCCGTCGAAGTACTCTGCATTTAATCCGATACGCCGATAGGCGTTGATATCTTTATCCCCTTGCAGCTTACGCTGACAGACTTTCGAAAGTGTGCCTTCGAAAAATAATATTATGGGAAATTAGCTGACGAGATGATTTGAATTCAAACTTTCATTTCAAAGTATATGTATTATGTAATTGAAAAAAGTTTAAATATTTTGTGTAGAAACTTTGATCAGGTTCTGATTGGAAAGTTTTCCCTCCCTGTAGCGAAGTCGGATAATGACCAGGAAAATAGATTCACGAAACTTCGAGAAAATTCGTAATTTTGCACACGATTGAGAACCGTAACAGCTCTCTTTATCATATTCAAATTAAGCTTTTATCTAGGACCAATATCTGTGACGTGATCTGAAGAAAGACCCCTAAGCGGCCAAAAATCAATTCTCTGATTTTTAATGTTTTACGTATATTCGAACTTGCTCTTTAAGGAGGTAAAGTAAAAAAAATGCCATCAATAATAATTTATTTGGTACAAGCGTTCAAACATTGTCGTTCGGGAGAGTCCTATCGGCCCGTCGCCACTTCTCCTGCTTCTCCTCTAAAATTACGTTTTGCCGCTTAGGGGTCTTTCTTCAGATCGCGTCACAATTCTATACCTGCATTAGTCTCGCGAGTGCGCCCGAAAATTGTATTTTCTACATTTATCGGCAGGGTGGTAAAAAATCGTGGGAATGTAATGATTTTTCTAAAAATTATTCTTAATTCTAAACATTTTAGACTACTTTATCTCATGTTGTTTCTAAGGTCACAAACCCTGCACAATAGGTATGGGGAAAGCTTTTCGGTGGAATTGGCTCAGCAGGACTTTTGATAAGCATCACCTGCAGCATCAAAAAACCAAAGTTGATGGAACTTTTAACAAAAGACCTTTCTATATTTTTTTGCGTTATTTTATTGGAATCAGTAGAAATAACTAATTTTATGAAACTGATGTTTCCAACGTTTATGGAAAATGAAAAATCCAGCATATTCTCACCTTTAACTTAAGGCACGGATTTAGTAGATTTTAGTACCAAATTACTATAAAAAAAGCTTCATCCTCCTAGCTGCCGGGGAAAGCAGTCAATTTCAACCACTAAGTGTCAAAAATCGATAAAAAAAATTCTAAAATGTTTTTGAGGGTTCTTACCTAAGATCTTCAATACTGATTTTGTAGATTTTGATGGTAGATGATAGCAAAAAAAGTTTCATCCCCATATCTGCCGGGGGAGGCTATCATTTTCAACCCCCAAAATTATCAAGAATCGGAAAAAAATTCGAAAACTTGTTGAAAGCTCCCTACCTAATATTTCAAACTTGAATGTTGGAGATTTTGATGGTAAAAAACTGTGAAAAAAGTTCTAACCCCCTAGCTTTCCCCGTCAGTTAATGGGATGAAACTTTTTTTACAGTTCTTTACAATCAAAATCTACAAAATCTATGTTCGAGATTCTAGGTAAGGATCATTGAACACGTTTTAGAATTTTGTTCACGATTTTTCATATTTTTGGTTGTTGAAAATGACAGCCTTCCCCGGCAGATATAGGGAGATGAAACTTTTTTTTCAATTATTTACAGATTTTAGTTAAGAATCTTTGAGAACATTTTGGAATTTTTATTCGATTTTTGACATTTAGGGGTTGAAATAGACTACTTTCTTCAGCAGTTGGGGGGATAAAACTTTTTTTACAGCTATTTGGCATCAAAATCTACTTAATAGATGCGTTAGATTTCAGGTAAGAAAATCTTATTTATTTTTTGTTTACCATAAACGTTGCAAACTTCAGTTTCATCTAATTTTCGAGTTTTGAATGACTAAAAGTCCCCATTCTTTAATGAGCATATAGTTTTGAACCCAGGCGTTGGAAACTGAAAAAATCGAGGAAAAAATCAACTTTTTTGGAGCGTTTGATTGATTACGGAACTAGACCAAATCTAATCTTTGACATATCTAGATAACACTCAAATTACTCTTAAGAGGGGATATTTAATTCCAGAAAAATTATTGTTTCGCAGTTTTTTATTTAATTTGTTGATAAAAGTATAATATCATGATCAGGTCCATTTGGGGGGCATCCAATCCATGTGCATATTTGTCAACATTTCGTGTGAAGGGTTCATCAATTAAAATGAGAAATTACAACATTTTCTAGAATCTTCAAGATCCTAATTCATAAATCTGGCCAATACCCTGCCAGAATCAAAACGAAATTTCCACACAAGTTAATAATCTTTTATTTGGCAAAGAGTTAATATGATACACATTTGACAACCAGAAAATATATTCTAGGATAAGGGAAGATAATAACTTTATTCAAAAGTGGCTAAAGTGGGTGGCGCCATGCGGTCAAGGTGTTGAAAAATTTAACATAAGCACGTGGACCGCCACACAGGACGGACGCAAGGCACACTCTTCTGGAGAAAAAAGAAAGAGGAGGCAAGGTAGACGCATCGTATACTTAACGCATATTAAAAAGAGGCTTTTAAGCCCGGTCTCTTGCCGGAAATGCAATCTTCACACGCAAATTTCTTTCTGAAGATACCGTCAATATTTTCGTAAATCTTATGGCCTCTAATGAAGCTTGTGTCAGGAGATAGAAGAAAATTTTATCAAACCTCCATAAGAACGATACAGCACGGTCTCCAGTTAACTTTGAACCTCTACTAGTAGACAAATTCTTCCTTTTTTCTATATAATTGAAGAATAGCGGTTTATCTTTCTTGGGTACGTATGTGTGAATCCTGGGACTACCTCAACGAGACTCTAGAGAGTCAGAAAAGAGTAGGACTTGAGCGATCGCGACGTTCCAGTGAAATTCTTGAGAACCGCGGCATGAGTGGAAAAAGGTGAGTTGCGCGGGTGCGACTGAGAGCATAAAAGAGTGCAAGAGAGAGGCAGTCAACAGCGCGAAGAACGATGTGGTCCGATGGAGGAGCATCTCGCGTTGCGGAGGCAAGAAATACTAAGAAAAATGCAGTAATGGTGCACTGTCCTCGCATTGCTTGCGACAATTATACCCCATTATGCCCCACCTTGCACGTCGGAGGTCCCTTAGCCCCTCACTCCGGTACCCGCGACTCTTGCCACCACATTGATTCCCTCTCTCGATCCGAGATCACGGTGCATTGCGGTAGGTCGCGTACGCAGCACACGTTCACCGATTTATTGAAGTCCACGACTTTGACTCGAATAGAAAAAGCTGCCTTTCTGTCAATCCACTTTAACAAGGTTTATTTCAATTTCATCCAATATTTCGTAGATTCAATAAGGAAAGGGTAAGATTTTATAAAGTCACATATGAGCAATGAGCACGTCACTTGGTCCCATTCGAATTTGATATAAACTTTATTCTGAAGACGAGAGGATTTATAAAATTGAAAAATGCTCAGGAATTATAGCATATACTGAAAATTGGTTCATTGTTCATTTTTCACCAAATTTCAATAGCGAAGCAATGCAATTGGTAAGATAAACTTTGTGTCTATTTCCTTGACATGGAGCAAAAAGGCGCATGTTTTCGAAGCACCCTTTACTATTTGTGTACCTTGGTGATAGAATAACTTACACAGTCAAAAAATACAATAAAAAAATTATTATTATTATATTGGCTTATATGAAGATATTTTTCAACTCTATTTTGATCTTTACATTCAAAATTAAATAAAAATTACTCTTTTTATCAATTACACCCTTTTAAATCGTAAGGAAAATGTATTTCTGAAAGGTGCGATATAATTCAATAAGCAATGCATACTTTTAATAAACTTATAATTCCTCAGGACTGAAATTCAGTTAATAAATTCTTTCCGATTGGCAAAAACTCTTTAATTATAGCTCAAAACCTCAAGAATGAATAGCATCAAAGGGGTACTTGGTTACACAGCCTTGGAATTAAAAAACGATAACTCTTAAACTATATTAGAAAAAGGTAAGAAATAAAATAAAACCACAAAGAAAAGTCATATAAAAAGAGTAGGATAATACGTGAATCTGGATATAAAATTTTATGAGTTGAACTGAAGAAGAGCACAATCAAGATTTTATAGGTCAGTATTCGTAACAGTTAGTGAGGGTTTCTAAAGTGTCCCCATTACAATTGATTCTGTTTACAACCGAAGGAATAAATACGAGTCATAAAGTGACTTTTACCCTCGGCCCAAATATTGAACCACCTGTAGAATGTGACTACCGTTCTATTTATGAAATCAACAGGTGGATCACCTCAACTAGATTCTCCGTACTCCTCGAGTTCTACATTCTTTATCCATTATTTTCAATCAGATAAAAAATCATCTATTTTATGAAAGAAATGTTAATAAAAAATATCTTTGCAAAATTTAATAATCAGAAAATGAATCCCAGTTTCTTTGAGATGGGTTGTGGTTGTTAGCTAACACAATCGTTAAGTTAAACCGTTACTAGAATGATGACTAATATACGTTCATCGGCTCGGTCTAGAATGACGTCAGAAGCCTCTAAGACACTGGAGGGAAAATCTTGCCGGCGAGAAAAACTCTTTCCGCCCACGACATGAGGAAACGATGCGACACGGGGAATCCTCGTTTTTACGCGTTCGATGACTGAGCCTGAACACGTAATATTTGCTGCTCAGATTTCAAAATATATATTTCACGTTTTCATTCAAGTTGCAGAATATGAATGATTTTACAAATCACTATTATTTCAATGAATTCAAACAATGGCGAAATTCTACAATATTTATTATTTTTTAATAATTTGAAAGATAATTTTAAAAATCGACAGAAATCAGATTCTTGAACAGAAGAAATTGAAAATTGACTCTTGCGAACTATTGTGAACCCGTTAAACTAAAAAATTGAGAGTGAGGTAAATAGCTAAGCGTTTAGGAGTTTTGGTTTTCTGCAGTTTTCCTCTCCCCTGACCAAATTTTTAGGCGGATGCGAGCGTTTTCAATAAAAATTCGGCTGCAGACGGTAGGGGTTTCAGAGATTCAAAATCCTACGGAATTGAGTACGTCAGGCATTGCTTGGAGGATTATTATGAGAGTTGGGGTTATTTGGGATTCGGGAAGGGATTTGAGTTGAAGGGTTCAATGTCTAAGGATCTCCTGTGGGAGGGGGAATATAGATATGCAAAAACCCGAGAAGGGTATATATGGAGTGAAAAAATCTCAATCTAAATCTAATCATAACAAACTTATTGTGAAAAAATATAAGTCCATTGAAAAAGGTATCTCCAAAGTATAAATTCTCATGGCTCCGTCCATAGATGCCGTGACGATGTAATCGGTAGGAAGAGTGTTCACCAAAACTTGACACCAATGGTATCAGAATACATGAAAACTTTGAAAATGAGTGACAACACGGGGGAAGGGGATGCAATTTTCGGGAAATTGCGTGGATTTACGAATGGCGCCCATATATAGACAATCACGATAAAATAATCCATTTTTTTGGGGAATTCCAAAGGAGTTGACCCACCTCCTATGATCACTCGAAACTAAATCCCGCGAATAACATTAGAAGAAATGTACTCGTGAGCCATCAAGCACGAGTGGAGAATGTCGCTGATATAAATTAATCGAAGCACGAGTCCATGCTTTTCCGGCCGTTAAAAAGCCCGCCAACCGATTTCCGCTGCGGTACCGCACCGCCGAAAGACTCAATAGCCTTCAGACGACATATAATAATATATGATACCTCTAATTTAATCCACAAATCTGAATTTACTCTGACGAATATAAATAGTAGATTAGAAATCTCCCTCAGCATAAATCAAAAACTTGCAACGATCATAAAATATAATTTAGAACAGAAATTTTTATTACTATTGTTGGTTTGAACGGTATCGATCTAAATTAGTTTCTAACTGATAAATCAAGGTTAATATCTTCTATCGTCAATAAATTTCAGCAATTCATTTTTTTTTATTTGTCGGAACCAATAAAGAGGGATGAATGTGATGATGAGGAACTTACTGAGCCATGTGCAGACGGAGATGGTTTTTCTTGAAGTTCGTATCCTACGTTCGCAATTAGAACGAGTCACGAAACACGGATCACAACTAGACACTTTAGAGTACGTTCTCACATCATTTTTGTCTGTCCTGGTGTTTGGCACTTGGAGATTAAGCACAGAGTCTTGAACAGTCTTGGTTTCATTTCTACTTCTTCTGCAGGAAGTTGCTGAAGATTTTTCCGACGTCGTCGTCAAGAACGACAGAACCGTGGTAGGTTGTAAAGTACGGTCAAGGACCCTATGGACCGTGGTCCTCTGATCACGGTTCAAAATCGCCTCCATTATCGTGGCATGATCCAAATTGATCACTCTATCCGCAACAAGTCGCTCGATCATAATCGCATCGCACTTTATCACTGGCTCGCTCTTCTCAAGTGCATAAATCGATTGCTTTCGCGCCTCACGATCCCGCACACACGAACGCGTCATCATGCAGATAGGTGGAAGGTGTGTTTTGCATGGGTACAAATTTGCGTTACGTAGAACCAAAATGAATTGCACATCTATAGGAAAGATGAAGCAAATTAAACAACGCGATCAATTAGGATCCAATTATTAAAGAGCCATCCAATTAGAAGGGGGTAGTGGTCGGATGATTGGTTTGACACTAAAACGTGGCTGCACAGAATCACAATCCGTTTGGCACTGGTCCCGCCACACGCGATGCACTGATTCTTATACGAGGGGGGTGGAGGTGAGATGGAGGGAGGCAGGGCAAAAGGGGGAGTTTTGAAGGAGGTGGTTACGCGATATCAAGAGGAAACACCAATTAGGGGTTGTAAACTCAAGTTTGAAGTTTGCTCTTATTACACTCTTTTACTAGGGGTTGTCTTCTCAAGTTTGACTATAATCAGACGAGTTGTCACGTTGCAAAAAGGTTGATCGGTTGGTCAAGCTAGGGGAACTTATCCTCTCGAGTGTCAGAACTTGACTGAGGTGACTAGTCTCGTGTCCGGAGTAGATCCCAAGTGGTGAGTATCACCTTCACGTATCCGTACGTTAGGTAGATGGGTAGGTAGGTAGGCGTTGTTATAGTAGGAGTGAACCTGCAAAGGTATGGGAGGGGAACTTGGACTTCTGTCTACCAGTGTCGGTAGGTCTCTTTCTAATCCCTCTTTCCTGTTCCTCCCTTTCACCTTCGGCCCAGGGGTATCTTCGGCCCGTGTCCTGTCTGTCTTTTCCTCGCTTCTTCGTAATTTTCTCTCTTTTTCTCTAGTCCCCTGTCTTTTTTTTCCTTGTATTCCTCTGTCTTTTTTTATGGGCTTGCTCCTCTCGAGTGCGAGCGGAAGTACTAGCTGGACCGTACGGTGCCTGTATAAGATTGTAGAAATGTAGAGGCACGAAAGCACGTGGCCCTTATTCCGCTTTTTACAATGTAATTCTATAACACCCACCACCAAACGCCCTCCGGAGTATACTTGGTTACATACCACTTCATCCGACCCCACTTTTCTGTGCCTTCCCCACTACTCCACCCACCTCCTACGATCGGAGCCACCGAGACTCATTCATAAACTCCCCGCAAGACCGAACCACCCCACCAGAAACGCTACCTTTATCCCCACCTTCACTCGAGTCCACAGAACTTACAATTCTGCACCGACCACTGACTCATTCGATCCTCCGTCTTCTACTAGATCGCAAATCATCTTGCAGGTGCATTATGATAAACACAGAAAAAACCTGGTCTCATTTTGAGTCGGATAAGGACCCTCAATTTAAGGATGGCAGTCAAAAAGATGCTAATTGACAATTTGGCAATTTCCCAGGAGAGCGAAATACAGTCCGTATAAAATGTAAAATCAGAAACTTTCCCGACTCAGCTGAGGAAGGAGATGAAAAATTAAAGTTTATGGTTGAATAAAAAATAAGAACCTGATTCGGAGATATTGCGTTGATAAATATGGGTAAGTAATCTTTTTGTTTTCGAGAAATGGAAATAGTGAATTAAATTGGAAATCATTGATGCAGAAACGTTATTTTGTTCTAGAGAAATTTAATTTTTGTTTGACGACAGTGTCGCGGTGTAACAGACTGTTTTTTGCTTTTAGGTTTTTAAACATCTCCTGCCGGATAAAATTATAAATAGTCAGATGACAGAAAAATGTGCGTTTTTCGAAGAACTGAAATTATTTTAAAAACTTTAATGTTAGAATGCCATTGGTATCTTAACAAAACAAAAAGAATAATACATTTTCATGTACATGGAAACGCTTGATAAGAACAGTAATTCGTGCTTTTTTCCAACAGGGTTTCGGCATGATTTGAGATTTTTTTTATTGCTTACGAAAATACGCAAGATGCATGGGGGTCAAGTACAGCGTGTCCCTTGACACCCTTAGGTATACCCAAATTTGATTATTATGTTAAAAAATTCCATTTCACTGATAATTTTTGGATCAATAAACAAATTTTTGGCAAAATGCCCCTTAGCACCTTTCCGACTGTCACTCTTTAATTGAGACGCAGCATTTTTCAATGAGACGCAGAAAAAGTGAGCCTCGCTTTTTTCTGTGTACCCTCTCAAATACCGGAAAAGTAAGGGCTGATCGCCGGTGATAAGATCACAAGATTCAATCTATAAATTCTATTAGAAGTAGTCTGAATGAATAGAGAATGCAAGCCTCAAAATTTGGTTCCTATTTCTTTCGAAATTCGAACCAAAACGAGAAAATTATTTTGAATTGTGTTCACTCACAAGAAAGCTAGGCTTATTCTAAATTAATTTATTGATTTTTTTAAGACGCAGCAGAATCTAGTCAAGAAGGTTTTAAATTAGTTTTCAAATTCTGCCTCAATTCGAGACCTATGATAGGAACAATAGACAATATGTCTTATACACAATTGCTCTCCAAACATCCTATTCTGGCATACATCTCTTGCTTCTTCCACATCCATGCATCTTTTCATACAAGCTCTTGTGTTTCTACGGCTCTTTATATTTCTCTCTTGAGGGTCTCATTCACACATTCTATACATTCCTTCTTTGGTCTGCCTCTGGGTACGGTACCATTCACCCTACCTAGATACAATTGCTTCGTTAATCGTTCTTCATCCATTCTCTGAACGTGACCGAACCATCTCAGCAAATTTATTTCACTCTTTTCAAACAGCGCTACAAAGATTTTTCGTAAAATCACTAATTCGTAAACATTTTAAACTGTTCAAAAAATTCTGTAACATTTCCAGAGAAGCTATTTTTTCCCATTTCAACTAAAAATCCTGTAAATTTAGCAGAGATTCTTCTCCGTAAAGTTTGTATGTTATGTACATAGGTAGTCAGAACAACTTCATATTGATACAAAATTAGAATTTTTCAAATTCGAGTAAAAAAATCTTTGCATTCAATTAAACCTTCAAAAGATGGCAATTTGAATTATTTGGGAACAAAACAAGTTCAAAGATGAAAGAATCCAAATTTCAATGTAACTTAGCTTTTCGACTCCAATTTCAATTTAAATAAATAATAAACGAAGTTTCAAGGCACACCAAAAATAGATACATTAAAACCTGCAAATATCAAACTCAGTTAAATGAATTAGAATAATAAATCAAATGAGATTTGAAGATTTAAGCTAGAGATTCAGGAATTGTAAAAAAAATTATTGAAGGGTTGTAGGGTACCAGCAACTTTATAAATTTTTAATATTTCAAAAACTGAAACGTCTTATTTATTATTTTCAGTTCATTTAGTTTAATTTCAAATTCTTCTTTCAACATCCTTCTCTTCTTCTCATGGAATTCCTCATCTTTTATACAAATGTTCCCTATTTCACATATTTTTCCCCGTCACAGGGAACCTTGAGGCCCAAGAATTTTTCCCATGAATCTAACCCTTCGATGCACTTTCAATACAAATATTTCCTCGATTTTTCGTAACGCTTTCTATGTGTCCCTTGCAGGAAGCCTTTCCGTTTCTCAGGGAATCAAATGAATGAATCGAATGCCCGCCTCAAAAAAACCGAATCAGACAAAACCGATTTCTCGCTTTAATAAAATCGATAAGTCCTTTTCATCTGCACAGAAAAAATCTAGGCCTACTTTTGCTGCATCTTATTGTTCATAGGTTTTTAACTCCAACTGTTGCAAGGACAACTGAATTCAGTTTCCCTTCTTGTTCAACAACTCAATTTGAGTTCTCTTCGTTTCAAAAATGTTGCGTCTCAATACCGGGTCAAGATCCGACTCAAAATGAGCTCAGTTTTTTTCTGTGTGCATTCGATAATACAGCCATTAGCAACAAGTGGCCCAAATACCAGACGAAATACTCGTCTCGAACCCCCTGAAGGGTTTCTATATTTATCTTGGATTCCAGCTACTGCTCAGAAAGTTTCGCGAATCTAACTTCCGTTTCGAGGTATATCTCGAATAAAGCTGATGTCATGTTGTTGTGAGCTAGACGAGGCACGATAATTGACCGATAATGATACAACGGCAGACTTGAGACTGTTTGTAATAGCGTACACATTTTCTTCACAATAGCAGGATACTCTATTTAAGATGACATCAATTGGAGGGGGAGGGGGGGGGGCAAGAACTGGTGCTCTTACCCTATAGATTCAAGAGCCAGAAACGTGATTTAGTGCACGTGCACCACAATCCCCATGAATTTAAATACACTTCACTATAGTATATTTGTTTAAACTATCTTCTTTAACGGGCTTGAAAGTCTTCACATAACCTCTTCTTTATTCCTTTGCACACCTCACCAATGACTCAGTGGTGAGGGGGATCTACAGCTTAAGGTGGGTTCCAAACCAACAAGAGCAACAGCTACTTAGTACTTGGATAACAAAGCTCTCTCAGAGTTCAAAGCGGGAATCGAACACGCATCCAGACGGAGTGGGTCCAAAGCTGGTGCCTTCGCCCCCACGACCAACTGATTACTTAAATAAACTTTACTTATTCCACACTTAAATTATTCTAAATATTGTTTCCACGTGTGAAACAATTTCCCCCACGGTTTTTTCTCAATTTTAATTTACGAAAAAAACTTGAAATGATAAATTTATAATTTCCAAGTCCAGGATCAGCATTTTCCTTCATATGAATGAAATGGACATGAGAAGTATGAAAGGACGCTTGATCAATGAAATACCGCTTGAATTTAAAAAATTCCAACAGTATACCCCGCTCATGTTTTTCTACGGGATCATGGAATCAAGGATCAATACTGAAATAGATCTATTTTATTTTCAATGATCGAATTTGAACTCGTGCCTGGTATACGAGTCCATTGACGAATCTCACGCATCTGCTTGGCACGCTTGAAAAGAACTGTATGGATGCACGCAGGTCTAAACCTGCCCCCGCAGCTGTGCTTTTGCGGATTCCTTTTATTATTGGTGAGCGGCTCGTTCTTCTAATCTAAGAGACTGATCTCTGAGGTCGACGTAAATACTAATCGCAAGCGTAACCTCCTCGAATAACCTTTCACAGTGAAACCAAATAGACATCGAGTACTTTTTATTATCGACCCTCAAGGAAATTGATAATTTTCTCAAGATTCAATATTGTAGTTTGAAATCGGAAATAATCCAGAGTAAACAGAATTAGAGGCATACAAGTATTCCCAAATTCCACTTGCCATATACATTTTATTTTCCATTCAATTTTCCTGGTTAACTATAAAAGTAGCATATTCATATTTGTCGCGAAACGCAAACATTTATTTCAATTCGTAACGCTCATTCCTCATCCTTTGACAAAATAGATCAAGAATTGCAAAACAAATTAATTCTGAAAAAAATACTCTAATTTGCCACGAAAAAATATCATTTTTCCACAAAAGTTGGAACAGTTGAACTTACAATTGGAATAATCAATTTGCGATAACAAAAAATGGATTTATAACAAAATAGTTCATTTTTCAACCAAAGTGGTGAATTTTCAAATAACATTATCAATCTTCAACTGGAACAGTTTAAATTTCAAACCAAGAAGATGAATTTTCAACCATAAAGGTGAATATTCAAACAAGGAGATTGATGATTGTCAAATAGGAACATTAATTTTCAACCAAAAATGACAATGTCTTAATAGAATAGTTTAATTTTGAACTGAAAGAATAATTGTTTTCAACGAAAAATGGAACAGTAACATGTTAAGTTTGAAAATCAAATTTCATACCAAACATAAGAGTTTTTAACTAAAGCAAAGAATCATCAACTGGAAAAGTCAAATTTTTAAACAGATGAATTCATTTTTAGTAAAAAAGATAAACTATTGTCAACCAAAATTTTAATACTCAAATTTTGAAATTAACCAAACAAATGACTTTTATACTACAACTATCGAATTTTCAATTGGAATATGTTAAATTTTCAGTTAAAAAAAATTGCTTTCAACCAAAAAAAATTAGCTTTTATGAAAAAAAACTAACTTTCAAACAAATCGATTTCCAAGCAAAATGATGAATCTTCAAACTAAATTGTAAATGTTTAACTTAAGCAGTTGAATTTTAGACCAAAGAGACTAATTGTTACCTGAAATGATGAACCCTCCACTAGAATAGTTGAAAATATTACCAAAAAATACAATTTTTCGAAAAAATGGTTGAATTTCGAACTATAGATATAATCATTTTCAACCAAATATAGAATAGTAACATTTTGGGCTTAAAAATTAATTTTGGAAGTAAACATAAGAGTTTTCAACCAAATCAATTTCTGACTGTTATGGAAAATATTGAACTGTTTAACTTGGATTGTCAACCGCAAAGAAGATATAACGAACAAGAAATGTAACTTTTGGAGAAAAAAAAATCATTTCATAACAAAAAATCCATTTTTTCAACAAAATATGTGAATTTTTAACGAATTAATTAATCAATCCATAAAGACAAATTTTCATCCAAATAGTTGAATTTGAACTAGAAAAGAGCATTTTCCACTAAGGATGAAAAAGTTGAATTTCCGGTTAGAGAAATTAATTTTCAATCAAACTGATGAGTTCTTAGTTAAAATGATGAATCTTCAACTGGAATGAATGTATTTTTTGCGAAAAAAGTGAATTTTCAACCATAAAAATTAATTTTCTACAAAGGAGGGGTTTTTTTAACAAAGGAAATACATTCTCAAAGAAATAGTTTAATTTTTTAATTCAAAAATCAATGTTCAACTAAATATTTGAATCTTCACTAAAAACAGATGAATTAATTTTTAACATAGTAGTCAGTCACACTTTTAATCAGATGTGGATTTTAAATTAAAATAATGCACCTTCAAAAAAAAAGTGTAATTTCCAACAAAAGGGTTTAACTTTCAACCAAGTGGTTGATTTTTAAACTAAAATAGGATGAATTCGCAATGAACAATGTGAACAAGTTTTTTTTTTTATAATTTAAATACATTTCTTATTCGAAATACTTGAAAAGTTCCCGTTCCATGTAAAAGATTCCCTGTCCCAAGTGAAATTATATATGTCTTTACTGAAACTCCCTGCCCTAAAATAAAAACTTTAATTATTTTCTGAAATTCCTTCTCCCAAGTCAGATGAAGTAATTTATATAAAATCGGACAAATAGAAAATGAAACAAATAAAAATAAGGCCATCTTATGTGGAATAATAATAAAGATGATTAATTAAGGAATAATATTTGAACCGACAACAGTAGCTATGCTTGGGAGCAGATTTTCTGCAGCTTTCCTCTCCTCTCGTCAAACGTCCAGGCAAATGCGAGTACTTTTAATTAAGTTGGATGAAGCCGCAGGTTATCCTTCAGCGTGACAATAGTTATTACAATTATTCTGAGTCCTCTTTAATAAAGTAAAAATGTTCACAGGCAAGAATTTTTAAAAAGAGGTACAGTAAAATAGGGTTTCAAAATATATGCTATTGTTATTTATAAGTAAATGAATGAATTCCATAGACGCAAGTTGAAATTTTCGAAAAAAGAGTGCATTAAATAATTGCGATTCTCAAGGATGATAATTATATTCTCTTAAACGGAGAAAAAAACTTCATCATAACGTACTATTTTTACACGCAAGTAAACAATGATTCATTGATACATGCAGTTAGACTCATGTTTTTATAACCCATTGACCGAAGAACTGGCACGCGTTCTCGTAAATACCATGGAAGTGCATACAGAAGCGGAGAATCGGCCATAAATATAGTTTGAATGATCATCATCACTTTGGGGAATCCCGGCGTAGGGGATTTTTTCGTCTGGGGCTGATTTAATGACTTTAACAGCAGGATACCCAAATGGTCAAGACGTCAATCAACAGAGTAAAGTCAATTGTATCCTCATTAGGGATGTAAAATTTCCCAAATTACTAGACGGCGTTAACAATTCCTGCCCCGGAGGACTATGCCAAACTTACACACAGCTACCTGTTTGCTTTACCCCCACTACCCAACTTCTCCTCATGCGGCTGGGGGATAACGAGACTTTTGTTTCCGACACTTCTCAGCAGGGGGGTCCTTTGACCGAATGAAAAATCAACCAGGAAATATTCTATTCTTTTATTTTGCAATTAGCAACTTAGGATTATTATATTAACAATTTACATTTTTTGTAATATAATATAATGCTACTCGTCTTATCATGTTGAAAATAGGGAAGGTTTTTTTGGCCATGTTTCAGCCAACTGCAATATACAATGTATCTGGAAATATATTATCCTTTTTTTATTTATATTTACCAAACCTTTCAAATTGTAGAACTGAATAACTCGAATATTTTAGAAATTTATAAAACCATTTTTAGGTATAATTTGATGGGAAAATATTTGAATTATAGATTTTTTGTAAGAAATGTTTCTCATAAGTTAAAACAAACTCGTTATTTACATTGAAATCTTTTTTTTTAATTTTCTATTTTTCGCGGTTAACCTTGGATATTACGTTGTAGACTCATATTACCCTGTTACACGTTAAGTTTTCAAAATTGTACGAAGTATAACTGTCTAATACTTTTTGTGTAATAATTGAGGGTCTCAAAATTCGACTAGCTCTTATTGAGCAGTTTAAAAGAATTAATATCAGATACTTATTGCAGTGGTGTGGTGAACCACTCAGTGACAAGAAAATAACCTATAAAAATTCGATTACAATGATAAAACGTAATCGAATCAGCTTACCCCGAAAAGGATTTGGCTTAATGGTATAATAATAATAATAAAAAGCATGAGATTAACTACTGAGTTGAGAGTCAAAGTCAGTAGAAAATATAACTAAGAATGTATTTTGAATCTGTTTACCTTGATTGTTTATGAAAAACTCAATTTTCATGCTTCATGAAATTTACTTTTATTCCTGAAGTCGATAGCGATTAATTATTGTAATTTTGTATGCTTGTTTATAAGAGAATCCAATGTTTTTCAAAATTATTTATCACAAAAATCCAGTAAATTACTTTGATTTTATTTATAATTTTTTTTCAAATGTAAAGGTTTAGAAAAATGGCACATTTTGTGCATCATAGAAGAAAGAAATGGCCCATTTGTGTGATGAGTAAGTTCAAAAAAACATAGAGTAGAATTTAATGTTGATACCAAATACCAATTTTAAGAACACTCTAAGTTACCTACGATAAACTATTTGTAACTTTCTGAATTTATGAAAATTAGGCCTTAAACGATTTCGGTGAAATAAAATAGAATGACCCTTTTACCAATTATTAAAACATGTATTATTTATTAAATATTAATATAAAATTATCTTAATTATAATAATTAGAAATAATTATTATTTCTAGAAACATCTTATTTCTATTCAATTAAAATGTTTCGTCAAAAAAAGTTGTTTATAACAATGGTAAAAGTTTACTTCTATATATTTTTGTGATTGAATGACATGCTTACATCAATACGTGCAATCAGCTTTATTGTACAATATTTTTTTCATAACGCCTCTATTGAAAATTCGATTTTCAGTGCTCGTAGAGCGTGTTGAAACTATCTCTACTACGACTATCTCTCTCTTAGACCGTCGTTCCGAGAGAGATAGAGCTACTGCGATAGGTAGACTCGCTCCCGAGCTCCCT
>WSXT02000001.1:2165424-2181994 GCA_011762715.2 Neuroterus valhalla
TGTTTTTCAAAAAAGTGACTAAAAAGTGACTTGGGAAAATAAAGTGACTAAAAGTGACTGAGTGGCAGCCCTGCGAAGTACATAATTTCTCAAGGAAGAAGTTTAATTTTCAAATTCAAAAACCACTATTCAACCAAATACTTACATTTTCACTAAAAAAAGATGGATTGATTTTTAACAAAGTTGTTACAATTTCAACCAGAGGCGAATCACAAACTTTTGATTTTCAACAAACAAGTTTAAATTCAAAACAAGCAGTTGATTTTTTTGTCATGAGAGGAATTCTTCCTCTCATGACATATGGATATATTTAAATATCTTGAGAATCAGATTAAAGAAACGTTCCATTCTTCAAATCGAATGAAAAGAACTCTTTTTGAATCATAAAAAGAAAGCGGTCATTTTTCGTATGTTTTCGGTACAATTTTACATAGTCTAGGTTGAGTCAAGTAAATTCCCGGTCATTTCCCGGTCAAGTCGCCACCCTGCGACGTCTGAATGAGCTGAAAGGGGACTGGTCTCATAAATCACGGTAGACAAATCGAATTATATTTGCTGCCAAAAGAATTCAGAACGACTAATTGAAAGAATAAGATGGACATCGAAATTCAAAGTTACGTACTCCTCGGTGGAATCCAGGAATATTCAAGGTTGTTTAAATGATAGAAGGAATGGATCGGAAGAATGAATTGGAAATCCGGGGAGATGAAAAGAGCTTAATAGTAAAATTGATATTCTACTGACCTTGACCAAGGTACATATCGCTAACCGATACGCAGGAATGAGCTCCGATTTGAGAAAGTGGAGTGCCTCCGTGGATGGCGGACGGAGATAGAGGGTCATCCTGGTCCTGGCTGTCTGATCTGACCGAGCGTTGAGCAGTTGAAGAAGATCGAGTAGAGGAAGGACGTTCGGAGGCACCTTCTCCGAGAATAACCGCTTGACCTGAGCTGCCGTTCTCCGACAGCGGATCCCCTCTGCTCACTCTGAGTCCGTTAGCTCCCGACTCAACATCATTGCCTGTAGATGACAGCACCTGGCAAATATATGTTGCAACTAGCTGTCAGAGAGCTGGGGTGGGATTCTATCATACTCTTAAGGACGCACCAAAAAACCATTTTTACCCTTCCTAAGTAAAACTTTATTTCCAAAAATTTTAAGAAAATTAGACAAATCTACCAAATCCCATCACCAGGTATCCGAATAAATAATTCAGCTATGAACTAAGGATCGTATAAGCTCTTCATAGAAACAAATTCGAATGATAAAAAAGAATTCTCCCCTTTGAAAGCTATCTAACAAAAAGAAATATGCAACGCAAATCCTTGAGTTTATAAAACTAATCCTGGAAATAAAATTTGTATTCTTTTACAGAAAAAAGCCCCTCTCACTGTTAAACTTTATTCAAACCTTGAAAGACATGAAATTTGCATCTTTTTATCTTAAGTTTGTTTAAATTGTTCGAATTTTTGTGAAAAAATGGAATAAAATATATGAAGAACGTAAACTTATTTGAAACATAAAATCGTAGAGGAATAACGTTGAAAAAATGACATTCTGATATTCTCAAAATGTTCATGTTGATAGAAAGGATGGTTTAACGCGGCACGTTTACTATAAGGATGTCTACTTAGGGTAGGGAACAGGGTGGGAAGCCATGAGCTTTAGAAAACAGCTAACCTGTAACGGACTGCTGCCGTTGCTGCCGCTGGATGGACCCATATCGTGCCCATGATGACTGTAGTCGCTTCGCAGCAGATTTTCGCTCTGCATCTTGCCCTTTAGACACGTAATGTATCTGTTGCAAAAGTCCTTGCAGAGTTCCTGGACCTTTTCCAATTCCAGAAGATGAATTCGCAGCACCTGTATGGCTTTTATCATCTGCAACACGTTTCGAACAACTGCTAGTCAATGCTCTTATCTCTCTTTTGTTTTAGTTCTGCTTTTGTTCCTAACAAGAAACAAGATGAATGATAATGAAAGGAGAATTTGTTTCGCTCCGAATAGTTCCCGCGATATTTCAAATCATAAAAATCTCAAAAGATGCTTTGAATTTTTATAAACAGAATAATTATACTGTATAAATAATTTTCAAGGATTTAAAACATACTCTTGAAGTTCTCAGTATTGAGAGTCAATATTCAAAATTTTGAAAAATTGCTTCAATTCTAAATATAGCCGTGAATTCGATCTCAGGTCTTCTGACTTTAATTGTATTCAAGATTTTATGGTACTCATTGGATAAGCACTTTGCTTCCTTAATTAGTGAAATTAATTAAGGAAATCAAATTAAATTAAATTAAAATTAAGGAAAATAATGAAAAAAACTGTCTTCCACCAATCATTTTCTTTTATTGAACATAAAAATAATGTATTGTTCGGAAAAAGTTTTTTTTTCAAAATATTATTATAAATGAACATAACTTCCGCACTCTTCAATGAAATGTATCAATATTTTAGATAAATCGTTTCGGCTCAAATTAGGAAGCATTTTTACTTCCTGCATCAATTCTGAATTACGTGCATGAAAAAAATTAACTCTTAAATAATAGATTTTCCAAATAATATCAATGACCATACCTTTCTTACTCTTCATAAATTTCATGAATATCATATTATATTATTTAGTATATTATCTCGAATGAAGGAATCTTTTTCGTCCTCGCATCAATTGTGACTTATGTTGAGAAAGAAGTTCAACTGTGACAAACCGATTTGTTAATTATTATAAATTATCCTTGGCCGAATCAGGGTGGCGATTTGGGAAACAGTTTTGAATTCCCGGTTCTTCCCCGTCAAGTTTTTCAATTTTCCCGGTCAACTATACGTAACATATTCATATTTGTCGCAAAATGCTAACATTCATTTCTATTCATGACGTGCATTCTAAACATCTTTCAACACAACAGATCAAACAATGCAAAATAAATCCATTAATTCCGAACTAGAAAAGATCAATTTTCCACTAAAAATGAAACAGTTAAATTTTCAGTTTAAGAAATCGATTTTCACTCAAACTGATGAATTTTCAGGTATAATGATGAATCTTCAAAGGAATTTATGTATTTTAAGCAAAAAAAAGTTTTTTTGACCATAAAGATTAATTTTCTACAAAAAAGGAAAATTTTGCACGAAGTACATAAATTCTCGGATTTCGAATCGAAATATTGCAACTTTAACCAAAAAATTTGATTTTCAAAAAACAAGTTTAAATTTCAAACAAGTAGTTGATTTTGTATCTCAAAAAGGATGAATTTGCAATGAACAATGTAAACAAGCTCTCTATCATAATTCAGAAATATTTCTTCTTCGGAATAGTACTTCTACTCTAAAGACTGCTTGAAGTACTTTCTTTATTTAAAATTAAGTTGAGGGAATTTTAAAACTGTGACGAATTTTGAATTAGAGGAACGATTTTTTAAAATTCCTCTCTTATGAGGAGAATAATCATTAAAATTAGTTTAGAAAGTTCCCGTTCCATGTAAAAAATTCCCTGTTCCAAGTGAACTTTTACTTCTTCACTGAAACTCCCTGCCCTAAAATAAAAGCTATAATTATTTTCTGAAATTCCCTGTCCCAAGTCAGATAAATTAGGAACAGCAGATAAAACGTGATAAATACATTTTTTTGAAAAAATGAAGATAATAATTCTTTTTGTAGGTTCGGGCTATCATCACTTCGATTATAAAAGTTGAGTCAGCTAAAAAAATCTCGTAGAGCAACAAATTTGCAAAACACTTTTCTTATAATGGAAAAAAATTCTTCCTCTCCGGACGTATAGATATATTTTAATATTTTGAGAATCAGATAAGAGGAATGTTACAGTCTTTGAATCAAATGATAATTAATGATTAATCTCTTTCTGATTTATAAAAAGAAAGCGATTATTTCTCGTATTTTTATGGTAGAATTTTTAATAGTCTAGGTTTAGTCAAACGAATTCCCGGTCTTTAATTATATTCCCGGTCATAGCAAATAAATTGTTCAGGAAGTATTTTAAATCGGTATAATAAAAGAGAATCTCTTCGAAAACCTTGTTTTCTAATGTTTTCAACTTCTGTTCATGAATATATTTACCAAGCCGTCAATCTCTGGGTCATTGATTAGAAAAGGCTTTCGGTCTCTTTCTTGATGTTGGACGAAAGCCTGTATGTCCATGTTGAAACTTTCGGACGTCGAGTTGTCGGAACTCTGCGTTGCCTGCTCGCATCTTTCAAAAAGTAAAGCGAGCAAGGGAAAGAGGGGATGCTTATAAACGGCACGTTTGTCGGCTTCGAACTGAGCCTGGTCCTGATGAGTTGTGTAATCGGCTACTCCGCTGGCAGGGTCCTGATCGTAACCAGGAGTCACCATCGCTAACGCCACGGCGGTGCTACCCTCTTGCATCCTATCATTCCTCTCTTAGAGATTGCATTATGTCTTAAGTCCTCTGGAGCCTGCGATTCACTTCAACTTGTCCTCTCAATTGACCCTCGTCAAATCTTCAATTTTTCTCGTCCAATCTGAATAAAAAGAAAACATCAGAAAAATAAATATCACTTCATTTACTAATTAATTAGTCAGGGTGGCGATTCGGGGAACGATTTCGAATTCCCGGTCATTTCCCGGTTCTTCACGGTCAAGTTTTTCAAGTTTCCCGGTCAACTAGAAGTAACATATTTATATTTTTCGCAAAACGGAAACATTTATTTTTATATTCACGACGTTCATTCCAAACATCCTTCAACACGACAGATCAAACATTGCAAAATAAATCAATTTTGAAAAAAGACTCAAATTTTCAACGAAAAATTATCATTTTTTTACAAGAATTGGAATAGTTAAACTCACAATTAAGGAAATCAATTCACTTCAACAAAAAAAAACTGATTTACAACTATTAGTTCATTCTTCAATCAAGAAGATGAATATTCAAATAAAAGGATAAATATTTAATTAGAGCGCTTCAATTTTTAACCATGAAAGTGAATCTTCAAACAGGAAGAATTATTTTCTGAAAAAAATTCAATGTTTCAACAAAATGTTCGAATTCCGAACTCAGAAAATAATTATTTTCAACCAAAAATGGAACAGTATTATTTTTAGTTTAAAAAAACTAATTTGAAATCAAGCATAAGAGTTTTATACTGAAACAATCTTCAACTGAAGGAGTTGAGTTTTCAAACAGATAAATTAACTTTTACTTTTAATTGTAAAAGATAAATTGTCAACGAAAAATTGAATACCTTAATTTTAAATTGAAATACAAGATGTTCAACTGAACAAATAAATTCTCAACTGAAACTATGGAATTTTCAATTGGAAGAAAATAAATTTTCAGTAAAAAAAATTACTTATAACGAAAAAAAAAAACTAATTTTAAAGAAACAAAAAAAGTAACTTACAAACAAATCATTACATTTTTATACAAAATGATGAAGAATCAAATGAAATTGAAAATTTTTAACTGAAGTAGTTGAATTTTAAACAAGAAAGACGAATTTTAACTAAAATGATGAACCTTGAATTAGAACAGTTCAATTTCTGAAAAAAAATTAATTTTCAACCAAAAAATACAATTTTTCGACAAATTGGTTGAAATTTGAGCTGTGAAAATGAAAATTTTCAAACGAAAATGTAATAGTGACATTTTTGGCTCGAAAATTGATTTCAAACCAAACATAAGAGTTTTTAACTAAATGAATGTTCGACTATAATGAAAAATGTTTGACTTAATAACCCAAATTGTTAACCGTAAAGAAGAATTTCCGAAGAAGAAGATAACTTTCTACCAAAAAAAATCGATTTTTCAATAAAATATGTAAAGTTTCAACGAAATTATTCAATTTTCGATTCAAAAAGAGAAATTTTCACCGAAGTAACGAATTTTGAACTAGGAGGATCAATTTTTCACTAAAAATGAAACAGTTAAAATTTCAGATCGAGAAATTGATTTTCCACCAAACTGATGAATTTTCAGGTATAATGATGAATCTTCAACGGGAATTGATGTATTCTAAGCAAAAAGATGAATTTTTAACCATAAAGATTAATTTTCTCCGAAAAAGGCAAATTTTCCACGAAGTATATAAATTCTCGAAGAAATAGTTAACTTTTCAAATTCAGAAATCAATGTTCAACTAAATACTTGAATTTTCACCAAACAAAAAAAAGAGGAATTGATTTTTAACAAAGTAGTTACAATTTCAACCAGAGGTGAATTATGAATCGAAATAATGCAACTTTAACAGAAAAATTTTATTTCCAACATGCAAGTTTCAATTTTAAACAAGTATTTGATTTTTCAACTAAAAAAAGATGAATTTGCAATGAACAATGTAAACAAGTTTTCTACCATAATTCAAGAATATTTATTTTCCGGAATACTACTTCTATTCTGAAGACTGCTTGAAGTACTTTCATTAATCAAAATCAAGAAGAGCGGACTTCAAAATTGTGACGAATTTTGAATTGGAGGAAGGATTTCTAAAATTTCCTCTTTTCTAAATCCGAATTGTAATTCCTTCAAAAAGCTCATGTTCCATGTAAAAAAATTATATGTTCTGAGTGAAATCATACTTCTTCACTGAAACTCCCTGCCCTAAAATGAAAACTTCAAGTATTTTCTGGAATTTCCCATCCCGAATCAGATATATGAGGAAAAGCAAATAGAACGTAATAATAGTACATTGTGTGGCTAGGCCTCAAAACAGTCGATTTTGACGAGTGTGAAGTCTGCCGGCCGAGCCCAAAGCCCGGCAGGTGGCGCCACGAATTGTCTGATTTATCTATCAAAAATTGAAAACGATTTTTCGAAACCATGAAAATGTCTATGAAATGACAGATATGCTGTCAGTTTTTTCTATTATTAGCTATGATAATTTATTTCATTTTAAACCTTTAAGTTTGACATTGAAAGCTGAAAAATACTATATTATATTACGTCATTGTTCAATTGTATTTAAATTTAAATTTTATATCTGCATGGACTGTGAATGAGATATTTTATCAAAATTTACCACTTATTTTCATAAAAAATTATTAATGTAAGTTAGTAATACATTCTTTTCTAGTAATAAATTGTCGTCATTGTAATTTCGTTTATTAAAACATTAAAATTAGCAAGAATTTGCAAGTTTTTAGTGGGTTATTCGATGTACAAATTTATTTCAATAAAGTGAAATGATAAATCAAGGCGTTAAAAGCGACTAAAAGTGGAATTTCCTAATAATTTAATTATAAATTCAATTCTTGATACATTAGTCATAATAAAAAAGGCAGGTAACAATATAAAATAATTTCCACTTGAATCGGTGTGGAGCAAGTGAGGTTAAGTCAGACATATTTTTATTTTGGTATTTTGCCATGAAGGAACCCGAGTTTTTTTCAAATCATCTTACTTATTAGTGAGGAAAAAAAACTTTGGTATTTTTATAACTAAAATACCAGTTTCTTTAGGGAAAGGAAAAATTTCTTAGGTGGAAAATAGTACATTGTGTGGTTAGGCCTCAAAACAGTCGATTTTGAGGCCGTGCCGCACACGATACTTTTTGCCTTGTGAATATTAAAAATTAGCGTTTTCTAGTCACGTGAATGTGATTACATAACTGACATTTTTATATATGAATACAAACGAAAGAGAGAAATGTCATTTATCACACACACACACACACACACACACACACACACACACACACACCCACACCTGTGAATACGGCACTTGTTTGCTACGTTTGCTACCGCGCCACCATCTTGAATCACGTGAGCTAATTTTCAGGCAGCTGATAGCCGAAAAAAGGCTGCGCATGCGCAGTAGTACTGCCTCAAAAATTGCCATTCTAACAGTCGCAACACGGACTAAAAAACGCGAATTTTTAATGTTTGAGAGGCAAAAATTTCATTTTTGTATTATACACAAGCTGTAAATATCCCCTGAAAAGTTTTCCTCAATCTGTTGACCCTTTTCTTTTGCAAACGGGTCATTTCTGAAAACTTAAACTCTAAAAAGGAACCTTCTGTTTTCCCTTCACGCGGATAAAACTGAGCTTTGAAATTCTAGCGTCAGGAGGCTAATAAGGGACGACAAGTTAATGGCATAACGACGTTACTTTCGCGAGAGGGAGGCGTTGCCGTGATAGAGATATAATAGGACTGGCGCTAATTAATAATTAATAACCCGAATCCAAATTAAATGGATTTAAGGGCCGAGGGTGTCTGCCGATTCGGAGCGATGAATACCGCAACGGCAAGGCGCAACCCTGTATCGGAAATGGTACTGGGGCAGTCGCATACTTGTATAATGTATAGGCTTTGGGAAAGGGAAAAGTGAGTGGAAGGGAGGGGGTTAAGAGAGGGCACGGTGCTCGTGTTTTGAAGGGTGGCCCGACTCGTGATACCAAGGGGCGCTGCATTATTTATGGACACCATCGATCATCGTCCAGCATTGAGGCAGGGTCACCCAGCTAATCGCCATATGACAACCACGTATTTATTTTAAAGTCCCTCACATCAACATGCCGTGCATTCATTTTAATTCAATTTGCCATACTGACATTACCGAAATTTCATAGCAACATTTTATAGATTAATATCAAGATATTTTGGCTAATTTCTGAAAAACTAGTAGTAATAAGGGGCTCCGTTCTAAAAGATAAAACTAAAAAGGGTCTAAATAGTTTTCCCATGAAATTTCAATATTAATTGTACCAATGCGTTCTTATCATTGAGGATTTACATCTATAAAAATAATATTATAAATGACCCAGATTGTTTTCCTATAAAATCCCTGGAATGGTTCTTCTGAATTCACGAACATATAATCTATCTGGATCTAGATCCTAAAGAGAACTGATTTTTTACTAAAACTAGCATTATTGAGAATTTCTTTTCAAAAATAATACAATAAATTGACCAGCTCTTTCTCCTGTAAAACCTCTAGAGAGGCTGTTTAGGATGAGCATGTATATTCACTACCCAAATCCTGAACAAAAATTTCTTTCTCCAAAGTTTTTATTAATAAAGACGTCAATGCCACGCTTGAAAAACAAGTTCTCATCCGATCACTGAAGTTAAGCAGCGTTGGACGCGGTTAGTTCTTGGATAGGCAACCGTTCCGGAATAACCCGTGCTATTGGCATATTGGCATAAAAGAAATACATAGTATCAAAAATTGATAAAAAATTGATGAAAATTCTCAAATATGCACGAAGCTGCTTACCTAGAATCTTAAACACGATTTTTTTTTATTTCGATGGTAAATAACTGCAATAAAAGTTTCAACCACATACCTACCAGGGAAAGCAGTTATTGTCAACCCCTTAATGTCAAAAATTGATTTAAAAGTTTTTTAATGTGTTCAAAGCTTCTTACCCAAAATCTCAAACCCGAATTTTGTAGAATTTGATAGCAAAAAATTGTAAAAAAGTTTCATTCCCCCGAGCTGCTAGGGAAAACAGTCAATAGTTAAGGGTTGAAAATTACTGCTTTCCTCGGCAGCTGGGGGATTGAAACTTTTTTTGCAATCATTTGCTATCATCACCTGCAAAGTTCGTGTTCAAGATTTTAGGTAAGAAGGTGTGGACACATTTTAGAAATTTTTTCATCGGTTTTTGTGATTTGGACGTTGAAAATAACTGCTTTCTGGCAGCTTGAGAGGGGGGGGGGTGACACTTTTCTCAACAGTTATTTGGCATCAAAATATAAACTACCCAACTACTAGACAGAGCTGATTTTTTCAGATCGAGCATGAGAGAATATTTTAATTATAAAAATGATACAAAAAAGAGGCTAGATAGTTTTTCTACAAAAACATCCATCTCGAAGAAGGGGATGCTCATTTTGACTCTATATAGTTCATATCACATATTTATGAAAAAAATTTTTTAGACAAAAAATATGAACTCTATTCTGTACTTTATTATATTAGATGAGTTTACTCGAAAACACAAAATATAATCATATTTACAAATTGAAAATCATTAACTTTATTCATGGCCGCACATAACAATCAGCTAACAGAATAAAAAGCGCGTTCCTAATAATCATATATGTATGCAATATCATCCAATATCCATGAAATTGAAAGCACTCAAAAAAAATATACAACAGAATCTAAAGTTAATAGGAGCAGCAATGAATCTGCTGTAAAAATAATTCCGAAAGTTTGTAGAAACAGGAATAATTCCTGTTTTCTGAGAAAAGTCCTAATATGCAATAAGATTTGAGAAAACAGCTTGTAATTTTATTCAATAATTGAACAAAAGTTTACAGGAATAAGTCTTAACTATTTAATGCTCATTTTACTTTTTGATTTATCATCACTTCTGCAACTCAAATACTATTCCAGCAACTTATCAGAGTGTATCAGCCTTAGATACATACTTTAAGTTGGGTCGAAACTTGTTATGCAACATTATTACGGGATTGATACATTTTTAGGTTTCTTCAACTTGATTCATTCTTTCAGCTTCAATATCTTTGCATAGTAACTCTTTGCGATGATTGGACGAGTTCGAATTTACATATATAACAAATCTGCATTAATCTTATCAACAAATATGCATTTCGCTTCTTTATCAGATATAATTCATAAATTGGTATTTTTTTTAGTGGTCATTGCTTTCATACGGTAATTAAGCAAGTACTTTAGAATCTTTTGAATCCATTCGAATAACCCACAATATCGAATTTTTTCAAGTTCGTGAAATATTAAGGTTTTGCAACTAAATTATCTTGGAGGTATTTTTTGGAAATAGTTAAACAAATTTCAGACCAGATTTATCTTGGTTTTTCTAGAAGAATCTCGAACGATCTAACACATGTTTGGATGCCATGCACGTCCCTGTTATCATCGATTAATTTTTGTACTTTTATGCCATGCTCTAGAATGTTTCAGTTTCTTCTAGAATTCTAAGTATTCTTGGGATTTTATGGCGGATTCTTATATTTTTTATCCTAATATTCTGGAATTACACATATGCGCCAATCAACTTCAGTTGATGCTCCCTCATATTTTCCGAATCATATTGAATATCTTATTTTGTTGTGGTATTTTATTAAACATTCTTTTTTCGGGAATTTTCCTGAAAATTCTTGAGATTCTCGCGCATATATTCTAAAACTATTATCAAGTATAACGTTCTAAAAATATTCTAATGATACATCTTCCATGATAAGTAAAAACAAGCAGCCACGCCATTGCATCTAATATTAGTAAAGTAGATTTTTTGTATCCAATAATATCTGATGGATGATCATTACTACTATGGGAAATAACTAGCCCTTTCTCTTTCCTTGTTATTCGTATACCTCCCTCCCCTGCTCCCCCTTCGATAATAAAATAATCAAGTCTCCTTCAGCCTATGTCTTGAATCTCGATAATAAAAATGCCAGCTTTATCTTTATTTGAAAAATAGAAATAACATATAAATCGACGATGTGCCGTTAACCTTAAAAGTATTTATTTCGCAATGAGCGTAATAAGCCGTGCTATATATGATATATTTTTATAAGGTCGGTGTGTTTCGAGCTGAGCACTCAACAATGTTTAATTACGACGATCTCAAGGGATTAAACGTAAAGCTAAAAATCGCTTAACGCTCCGCGTTTATAGCTTTACTATCTTAACTATTTACCAGCAGCACTTTGCCTGCACTATAAATCAATAGAACTACCGATTTCTTTTGAGTAAATCAAAAACCTTATTAGCAATCGTCGAGTGATTGCTCGTGGTTCTGACTTGGCCGGAGGCGGAGGATTATCACTGCGATATGTTTTACGAAGCAACATGGGTGGATAATATTAATTTGAACGTAATACGACATTTTGCCGTTTAGTGCTCAACTGCTCACACCTTCCAATTAATCATACTCGCGCGCTTTGCCTCGCCTTGGCGTCGCGTCGCGAAAATACATAATAATTTCGTTGCCAATATTATCTCTCTCTACTCAGGATTCCCTGTCGTCACTTCATATCTTTTCCATGGGAATCAAATGACTGAAGTTGGCTCAAAAATACCAATATGAACTTGAACAATTTTTATCCTTTCATTTGATTTTTCAGGCTTCGTAGACGGTTCATATTTTTTACAAGTATGTTCTAAACCTAGGGTATTTACAGAGTATTTGGAATTCAATCAGCATTATAATGTCTACAATAAATAGCGAATATATCCAAAAAATTATGGGCTGGAATAGGCTCTGAAGGGCCCCTCTACAAATCTTGAAAAAGCGGCGGCAGTGGCGACGAGATCTTCTTTTAAAATACAGGGAAATATTACGACCCTGAATTTTTCTATATGCTACAGATTTCAAATTTGTGTCATCGATAATTAACAAACTAAAAGTCCGATTTGAATACAGAATGGACCATTGGAATCTTCTTCAAAATGCCTCTATGTGCGATTTTTAGTTTTTTGAAAAAGTCATTTTTTAGACAATGAGAGCTTTGTTAACGTTATTCAGCGGTGTGTCACTGTTGCAAACAAAGGATTTGGATGTTAAGAAATTTTTAATATGCCATTTGGCTCGAAATCATTATATCTTTATGTGACTTTTTTAGTTTCTTGGAAAATTAATTATATAAACAAATAAATTGTTTATAACAATTGTTTTCCATCCTTCAACAGCAATTTGAATATCCATACGGAATTACGAAGTATCATAGCAACAACAGTCCATGAATATCACTAGAAAGGAAAAAAAAAATGTTTTTAACCATTTTTTTTTTTACTTTATTTAACATTCGCGTACTTGGGCATCAGCCCATACATGAATTACAAACTTCTGCAGGCGATTAGAAACAAACTATCGATTCCATCTGGAAAATCAATCAATCACTAGGAAAAACTACCGAAACCCTTCCAGTGACGTTTTTTCGTTTTTCGAAATAACAATTTTTTAAACAAGAAGTGAAACTAGAAAAATAAATTTTTTTGCGTCAAAAAATGATTGTTAAAAAATAATGACACTTGCCAGCCTCCATCTTCACACTGTAGCGCTGTTCCTGCTATAGATTTCAATTCTGTGTCATCAATTATTAACAAACCAAAAGTCCCATATGAAAACTAGGACAACGAAATTCATTCTTGTACTTTACACATCTTGTTCCCCAGTGGTTTATGTGCTATATGAGTAGAGTTATTCACTTTGATTAAATAAATTATTGAAATTTGGAAACAATGTATTGGTTTGAAAAAAATTTATTTCGAAAATCGAAAAAATGTCACCGAAAGGTATTCGGTAGTTTTTTAGTGATTGATAGATTTTCCAGATGGAATCGATATTTTGTTTCTTGTCGCGTGCAGAAGTTTGTAATTTATGTATGGGCTGATGCCTAAGTAGGCGAATATTAAATAAAGTAAAAAAAAAATGGTTAAAAATATTTTTCTTTCTTTCTAGTGATATGCATGGACTGATGTTGCTATGGTAAATCGCAACTCCGTATAAATATTCAAATTTGTTTTTGAAGAATAGAAAAAAAATGTTAAAAACAATTTATCTGTTTAAATAATTAATTTTTCGGAAAACTAAAAAAATCACATGGACATTCAATGATTCCGATCCAAATGGTATATTGAAAATTTTTAAACATTCAAATACTTTGTTTTTTATAGTGACACACCGTTGAATAACATTAAAAATGCTCTAATTGCTTAGACAATAACTGTTTCAAAACACAAAAAGTCGCACATGGAGACATTTGGAAGAGGATTCCAATCATCCATTTTGTATTCAAATCGGACTTTTGATTTGTTAATTATCGATGGAACAAATTTCACATCTACAGCATATTGCAAAGTTCAGGGTCGTGAAATATCCAGATTATATATAGAAGCATAACCCCTATATCAAAGACATGGCATGGAGATCATTGATATAAAATTCTTCCCTTTCTTAGAGCGCTTTGTCAATAGAAAAATTCTAATACCAGCGACTTCTTTGATTAGTCGCATCTTTTCCTTATCAAAGGCTCTTGTCATTAATTCCAAGACACACTATCCACGGAAAGTACTAAGTTGTCAAGTCGATTCTTCTTAGGTCTTGCATAAACTCTTTGGATAATATCGTGCACAGACGGTGGTAAAAACATCGTAAATAAGCTCATAATACAATCAATGTCTGGAAAGTCATGAAACATTTACCGCATTCCTGTTTTTTCTCCGCAATAATATGGCAAACAAACTTGACTCATTCCCGCGCTGATAAAATTTCTCTGCGGACAGATTTTAACCTCGGGACGTAACACGCCGTAAACCCTAAATAGAATCCGGTCTCTGGCGTGTTAACGTTCACCAAATACAACGGCATGTAAATTCGTAAATTTCCACGAATGTATAAGTGTAAGTGTAACAACGAGTATAATATACACAATGCAATGGTGGATGTCAGAATTGGAATTGTTCAGGGTGATTTAGAGTGGTGTGGTGGTGTGGAGCCGATCCTCAGAGGCGTGCAAATCGTGATAATAAGAATGGATAGTAGGACTGTATCGGACGCAACATTCGATAAGCCTCTCCTGTCTCTGAATCGAGAAGCTTTGCTGTAAAAAGCGCAACACGATGGTCCGGCTACTTGGAATGGTGACTTTGCGATATCAAAACTTTCCAGAAATGACTTCTGTTTACGAGGACTGAATCCTTTTACCTCCGATCTTCTTAGATTTGGAGAGGTATACCCCTTTTTCATTTTCATTTATAAATAAAATTTTACCTGATTAGCCATTTGTAGGTTTTTGTTGTACAAATCCCTCATTAAGTGATATGGGCATCTGGTCTATCGGCCCGCCTATAAAAAAACTATTTACGCCACTACCAACCCACAGTAGGGCGAAATAAAAAAAAAGATGTTCAAAATAACCTGTAGGTCACAATTTTTCATCGATTTTCAATTTTCGTTGTTGAAAGAATCCAGCATTGAATTCCTGACAAATCTGTCGAGGCCGGTTTTTAAATTCTTGTTTGTAAACGATTTTATAGAACTGCAAATAGCGAAAAAAATGTTGAATAAACAAAATTTTTTTTCTAATTCTCTTTGAAAATTTTTCTCAGTGGCATTAGGCCTCAGGTTTGTTACAAAAGGGTGGGCAAAAGAAAAAAAATTGTTTGTGTGTCAAGCTATTTGTTTTAAAAAAATATTTGCAACAAATAGCCAGTATGATGGATTATGTTTTTGTGGAGTAAATTTATGCATTGAAACCGCTCTTTTAGAGCAATGACGTGAAATGTGATTTTGTCATCTTATATAATCTGTTAAATTTTTCAACAATAATTGCAAGCAAATGCATGATTTAATCAGTTTAAGGCAGAAGCGAACCAAATCTTTTCCGGTTGTCTTTGAATATCATTGCCTGTAATGGTTATTGATATTTTTTGACTGATAATATCATCCAATATTTTTATAAACAAATCATTTGAACAAAATTTCCGTAATGAAAAATTCATGATTCCAGTCCTCGTTTCAAGAACGAATAATTCTACCATCAAGAGCTCGAGATTTCCATAATGGAGCTTTTGTTCGAATGATTCGTTTATAAGAATATTGAATGGAATTTTTAGTCGAAAAATATCAATGAGCATCAGAGGCAATGATATCCGAAGAAAACTGGAAGAAAATTCGGTTAGTTTCTGCCTAAAACATTTCAAATCATGCATTTGCTTATAATAATTGTTAATGAATTAAACGTATTATGTATCAGATGACAAAAATACATCAATGTGTTTCACAGGAAATAAGATTTTGAAATAATCGGAAGGAAATTCGGTTCATTTCTATCTAAAACTGTTTCTGCCTGAAACTGTTCAAATCATGCATTTGTTTCTAATAATTTTCAATGAATTCAAAAAATTATATCGGATATCACATTTTCATGATTACATTTCACAGAAACATAATCCATCATACTGGCTATTTGTTAATATTTTTTTATAACAAAAAACTTGACATACCAACAAATTTTTGTTTCTTCCGCTGATCTTTTTGCATTAAACCTCAGGCCTGATGCCACTAAGAAAAATTTTTATAGAGAATTAAAAAGAAAAACTTCTTCAATCAACATTTTTTTCGCTATTTGCAGCTACTCTATAAAAATTCGAACAAACGAAAATTAAAAAATCGGCCTCGATTGATTTACTAGGAATTCAATGCTGGATTTTGTCAACCAAAAAAATTGAAAATCGATTGAGAATTTCTATCTACAGGTTATTTTGAACATCGTTTTTGCATTTTCACTCCACTGTGCACTTTGCACCTTGTGCCGACCACTGCGGAGCGTAGAAAAATATTGAGAACCGTTGGAAAAAATTGCTACTCATGAAAATTCTAAATTTTGACCGCGAAATCATCTTTAATGAAAGGGAAATAAAATGTGGAAGTAGAAGGAGAAAAAAATACTTCGAAAATTAACTTTCAACGCAAGATGGAATAATGTTATACAAAAAAATCTGCCCGCTTCGCGGGCACATTCTCATCGCGCGCTTCGCACGCAGCTCGCTTCGCTCGCAAGTATCAGCGCGCCTTGGGCGCGCGTCCGTAGGATCTCGCGCTTCGCGCTCGATAATATATTTGACTCGCGCTTCGCGCTCGTTTGTTCCAAA
>WSXT02000001.1:2190002-2214395 GCA_011762715.2 Neuroterus valhalla
CCCCCCTCCCCGCACACACCACTCCACCCTACTTTTCAAACTTTGTCAGCAAAGCTCCATACATTGCGTGATCCAGTTCCACCGCGACTGACACTAGATATAATATGATATAGAAATAATGGCCACTTGTAATTTCAATTGCGTAATTTGCAATCCAGCTATTAACCTTGTAGTTTACTCGGTTATTGGGTACAACATTAAATACTTTTTTCCTAATTTATAAAAATAACATGCATGGGATTTCATGAAACTTGAAGAAATCTCAAATGATTCCAAGAAATCCATAAATATTTCAAATATTACAAATTATATCCAAGAATTTTACAAAGTTTAACGGGATTTTTAGTGTTCAGCATATTTCAAGAGTTTGGAACTCCTTGGCCTAAATACTAGTCTTATCCTCTGAAACGTGCTATATGTAGTTTATTTATATTATTTATTTGAGAAACGGAGAGTCTGACGGTTTGTTCATGTGTTTCGAGTCTACAGAAAGCGAAAATTAAATTTGTATACAACTTTGTTCATTGAACACTGCACTTCTTTCATAATTCAACTGTATGTATATGTTTATTGGGAACAATAGAATTGAGTTAAAATGCAATGAGAGAACTAAGCGGTTGTCTAACTGTATTTGAAGTGTAAACATTTTATCTAGTTTTATCAATCTTGCCACCTGATAGCATAGAATTTCGCTAAAAGTATGGATATCTAATTATGTATGAAGAAGAGAAAGAGTTGTCATATTCTATCACGGAGGATTTTAGATGGGGACCTAATAAGCAACTGTTCAGAGAAACACATTTTCATTTTCAACATATATTAAAATTCTTCATGCGACGAAAATGAGTCTACCACACACCCTGATAGAATAATCTTTAGAAAGCATCTCAAATTCATCTGAACCCCATTTGAAGACGTTTATATAATTATCATTGGTGTCTCACTGTTATCTGATCATTTTTATGTGGAACAACAATGCAAGATTTGTTGAAACATAATAACGACTTTGTCTGATATCGCTCCCCGATGATCGCCTCATTTTATTGCAGAGTATTTATTACAACTGGAAACTCTCACCAGAGAATTGTCAGGGTCAAGCTCTGCATTAAACATTACTTTTATTATAGCTGATCCCAATGTCAGAGTATCATAGATTATAGAAAATGGGAAGGATGGATAAAGAAATCTTGAACAAATAAACACATTCGCACACTTGGAAAGACATACCGGCGAAAAGCATGGAGAGATTGGTGAAAGCCGTGGTACGTGGCAATTCGGCGGCGGTGGTGCCGCTGCCCTTGAGGTCCAGCATCGCGACGGTTGCGATGCCCGTAACCGCACACGTCTCAGCCTTTTTATCCGATATCGGTCACTGTACGTTCGTATTTACCACAGAACCGAGTCATCACCTGCACCTCACTCAGAACGATAAGGGTAAAAAAAAAACGAAATTTCTTAGCCTGCTTTTCTTCGTTCACTGTATGACCACCTTAAATACGATCATTGTGCGAGCTAACTCTGTATGACACTGAGAGAACCGGTACAATCGTGCGAGTTTTTGGATCGTGTGTGGGGGTGCCAAACGAGGGTGGAGCCTGCCCACGATGATAGCAGAGGTCACCTATCGGTGAGGGTGATTCGAGCCATCGAGGGTAGGAGGCGGAGTCACAATGCATCCCTCTGTGGAGCATTGCGAGGACGCTTGCGCTAACCATTCGTGAATCTAACGAGTTTCCAAGAGTGAGAGGAGAACCCAGACCCACCTACTCACTCATCAGGCGTGGAATCCGTGGCAGCGGTTGCTAGGTGCCCAGGAACACGAACACAAGTCATCCATCAACCTATCATTCTATCCCACCTACCTATTGACACGACTCCGTCAAAGACGCACTCGCAGACAGGTATTGTCGTATGCGGAAGCAAAGCGACTCGACGTCGTCCTTGGGTTTGCACCGGTAACAAGCTATGATTTGTTTCGGATTCTTCGGGAGTTGAGAACAATCTACTCACGCTTCAAGTACCCTTCTGCACTTTATGGGTACACTTAAAGAGCCAAGTGCCTATAGGCACTACTAGCGTGACCCAGTATATTCAACTGGATAACGTGAACTTGTCACTTTTATTTTTGAGCTGTTGAGATCGAGTGCCTTAGGAACCAAACGTGTGCGATACGGTTATATTTAGAATAGAGCAATTCTAACTTGACCTTTCGCCAGAGCTTTGTTAGGGAAATGATATGAAGTTTTGCTACACTAGAGGTTAATTGTGTATGCCTTTTTTCTTTTAGCGCTAACTATTCCATTTCTGTTCGAAGCATTCGTGTATTTAATGCAGTGACGGAGATAGAAATGTATCTTCTTGTTGCCTTCTATATCATTTAATTGCATGATCTGGAATATAGTCCGACAAGATAATTTTCTTCGTTCGTTTGCATCATAGCGAAAGATGTTTAGAGATAGCTTGCCATATGATTGTGGTTCAGAATTTCTATATAAATTATCCAAAAAATATTTTACTCTCAACCATACACAAATACTGCCATGATTGAGACAATATTTTCGATTTGGACATTAAATTGATCAAAATGGATTCATGAAAAGCATGGTTGGATCACTTGAAGTTTTAGCTGAGGAACAGCTTTGTTAGCCCAATCTCAGAGTAGGTTTGCTTACCTGCGCCATCTGACACAATCTGCCGCGTCGCTTCTGCACTTAGTTAGGCATCCTGTTCTACAATTGTTGATTAACAAATTAAAGATAAAAAATCTGCCTGCTGCGCGGGCACGTTCTCATGGTGCGTCTAGGGCGCGCTTAATTCGGATCTGGCGCTTCGCGCTCGGCTACTTACGTGCTTGATTCAGTTTACAGTTTAATGCATACACAGAGTTGCAAATATTGCAAAACTGTTCAAAACCTCTACTTCTATGAAGATTATTTCATTTTATCTTTCATTTTCCATGAAAATGTTTACAAAATTAATTTTACTTAAGGCTCTAATGGCCTTAAGGAACACATTCTCGTTACATTGTTTGCTACTGATATTTACAACTTCCATAATTTGGCTATAAAATGGATTTTTTCATTGTTTAAAACGCGTTGTCACGATTAAAACAGAAAATATACGTCCTATTGAAAAATAGTTCATATGAAACTTGAAGGCCTTTTCAAGATGAACAATTTTTCTGTTCGTTATTTCTTCTTGTCTCTTATAATTTTTGTATGGAAAATGGTATTTTCCATTTTTATAAGTGCGTTATCATGATTGAAACGAAAACTATTCGTTTTATCGAAAAATAGTCAACAGTGAATTAATAGATTTCTTTGAGGTGAACAATTTGGTAACATTTCTCACGATTTAAACAAAAAATATGCATTTTTGAAAAAAGTGATCTTATTAAAATTTGTAGATATTTTTAAAATGAATAATTTTGTTTATGAAAATTTTTCTGCACCTTGGATAGTTTGACCGTAAATGTGAATCTTCGATTTTTCAAAACGCTATTTCGATGGATAAACCCAGAACACACTACAAACTCTTAGTTACTTTGGAAATATAATTCTAGATCACGTCAATGAGAGAAGCCAGTACGAAGTGGATAGCAGAACGAACTGAAGAACGGAAAAAGTGCCTGTTTTAAAAAAAAAAGTTCTGCAGTAGTTTTATATGAGTAGCAGTATTGGAAACAAATTTCTTCAATCAGCCTTTCGACTACTTACTATTTTCAAATTAAAAAATTGGAGAATGTATTTTTGACATAGCGATTAAAATTCTATCTGCTGACAGACTAGCATGTTTTGAGGAAAATTGATGCTTCCACTGTTCTTCTGGTGGTTCCTCCGCTTCCTTAACTATTGCCTTCAAAACTGCTCAGTAAATAATTCTCGTGATTCTGATCAGTGATACATTCTACAAGATCCACAAGATGGCGCTACTTCTTTCATCAGAAAAAATAGCCAGAATAGTTTTACCTACAAAAAATTAATCAGAACTAATAAAATCAAAATAACTGGAAATTCGTCATTCAGGTGTGTTAGTAACACAAACAAAACTTTTGTTTGAGAGTATCGAGGAAGTTCTTGACCTCCGCTTTTTCTACCTGTGCTTTTAGAAGTGCAGAATCTCCACGACAAACTTTTTGGTATACTAGACGTAGTTCCTATAGTACATTAGCTATACTATAGGCTCGGGATAACAGCGAAATTGATTTGAGATGAGCAGTTGTACGAAAGTAAAGGGCAAGCGTTATCCCTCAAATCTAGTACATTTGGCGGCTTTCACCCCAAAAATCTGCCGCCCTAATCGCAGTTTTGATGTTCTCGTAATTTCGCTGATAAATCATTATTTTTTCTCTCATAAAACCAAAAATTTCGCATGTATCATATGAAATTGATTTCGGTGAAATACATGAATTTACTTTTATAATTTGGACATTCCGAAGATATTCCGAACACGTAAAGAGGTTCTGTTTCTACCAATAGCTATACAAATTGACGTAAGACCTTTCTGAGGTCTAAACTAAACCTCTTGTTCAGTTTACTATGCGGCAAGAGCTTTGGCCGATTGAAAAGAAGGGTAAAGCTGAAAAAAGATCAAAAGACCAAAAGACGCTTGCATCAACTGAAGAAGAAGATAAGTCGGGATGGACAGAAAGCGTCTCGTTTTCAGTAGGTGATTGACTATCTGCATGAAATCTGGTGAGACTTTTACGATGAAGGTCTCAAAGTTCGCACACGAACTGCGTGGATCCACCATCAGGCATTGGACATGTCAGAGCTGCTGACCATCAAGCAGCACATTTTTGAAAAAATACGGGTGTTATCTGAAGCAAGGAGCAGAAAAACGATGATGAAGGGTTGCGTCAAGGAAAATCAACACTTTCTCGCACACTCATCGCACCTCCTCAGCTATAAGCCTGTTTCTGTCGGAAACCTGACCAAGTTCGGGGAGGACGATACTTTCTGGAGGGGGATCTCCGAAGTTCAGCACCCATTATAGATGGAGACAATATGAAAATCATGCGTTTCAATGAGCTCTGCGACAACCTCATAACGTCTGAGGAGGGATGCTTACCAATCATTGCCAAAGAGTTAAAGAAAGCATTGAGGGCACAAATAAGTTCTCCGGTACCGGACCTGATGGTATCGAGAAATCCTGATGAAAGAAGTTTACTTTCGCACAAAATTATTTGGCCCGAATAGAATAAATGTTCGGACAATTGGATTTGTGAGTAGAGAGATTGACGAACAACGTGGATCAGAAAGAGGCATAGGAGGCCGCGCCGTCGGAAGAACGTACTAATTGACAGGAGCATCTTCAAAGGTGCTGCAGTGAACAATCACAATCCGTCGATGGCCTGAATTGATTACCAGAAAGCTATCAATTCAACCTCACATAGACTGTCTGTTGGAAAGATTGGAAGTTCATTCAAGTTAAATGTTATACAGAATATTTTCTTCGAATTATGAAAATGGATTCCATGTGAAGGTACCATGGAACCAACAAAAATTCCTTCACAACGGATGTGAAAATTGACATCATGAATATGTGCGAAATTGATGTTTTATGAAATCGTTTCTATGCGTGAGCAACTGTTTGGCTGCACTATGGAGATATTTTTGAAAAATGCTCAATCGCGATTGTCTTAAATTAAAACTAATGGTTATTTAAATTTACAGAAACGAAAATTTTCATGCTATTTTTCCCGTATAATTCCAGTAAATCCAGCGTTCATGCTTCCGAAAATATTGAATTTATCTTCCTTAGAGCGCTCGGCAAGGCAGGATCGCAGCCAACACTATAAGAGCAACAAAGATGGAAGTAAATCCCTCCAAGTCTCTGCTAAAATAAATGTATAACTATAAAGTGTATTTTAATAGTTATAGTTATTAGTTACGTCAGTAGTTGTCAATATTTTCATATAATATTTTTCTTAAATCACAACAACACAATAATTAGTTTCAATTTAATGAAAACGAAATTTTCCATCGAATGAGTGCCTGAGGATTCAGGCAGCTGTGAACTTGTCTACATAGTAGCAGAGGCAAGCCTTGAAAAGGGATATTTACCAACCAAATGGCTAGAACAAAAGAATCGTTACCGAGGGCCGAAAGTGGCCAACGCGTACCTACAATTAAGTACTCGAATTTCGTATACGGTTCCCATTATTTATATCCACGATTCACGCTACCAATGCAGCAATATGCATATATATGTATGTAAATATATACGTTCATGTAGCATTTCTTACTCTGCATTCGGTGAACGTTAACCCTGCCATAGGTCGTAACTCTGATAGGTGCTTAAATGCATATATGTACATAGATTCTTATATGTGATGTGACTAGGTACTAGGTTTGTATATGTAGGTGTAGTGTCGTATGTGTGTACGCATGTATGTATGTATGTATGTATGTATGTATATATGCATTTGAAATACTGCATCATATACGACTCGTACTCCTACCTACGTCCATCGTATTCCGAATAGGAACCCCCGGCAGGAAGGCACGCGTATGCCACGCGACCGCATACGCCTGAAGGCGCATTTAACGCGCGATCGCTCTCGAGTGTCCGCGTGTGTAGTAGGTATAGTATTGGCAGCAAGGAAGGGGGTCGATCATACTATCGGAAGAAGGGGCCTCGCTGATGCCATAAATCTTGACGGAAAGTGCCTTTCTTGTATTTGACGATACTATTTGGGCGATTTAACAAGAATGGATTGTTACTCGATTCGGTGATTATGGGATGAGAGCGCATATTGTACACACCTTAGATTGAGATACATTTTGATTAACAATCTGCATGCTCAATAATCAGATTTTCTCGACTTTATTAATCAGATGGAATTTATTATATTATGCACAAAGAGAGGAAAGTCCCCTCAACCTTAGTGCATACGTTATCCCTTTTTAACAAATATATGATTTCAGAGATGTTTGGAACACAGGACTAGCTTTGGATTAAATTGAATTTTCAGCAGAGGAATTTTAGAGGTTTGTGGGTACTTTGAATTTCATTATAAGGTTACTTTGAGTGAAGTAATACTTTGATTATTAAGGTTATTCATGGAAATTGGCAAAATTAGAGGCATCTAGAAATTTCTAAAATATTCGGTAGTTCATATTAATTTATCCATGATTTATGTTACTAATATTAATTTCTCGCGTATTTATATAGTACCTCATTGCTTTGAGCTGGTTCAATCTGTCAAACAATTTGTCAACCTAATAAACTGATCGCTGAATGATCCTTTTATGTGTTGCCAGAATGTAAGCTTTTTTTATTAGATCTATAATTTTCATTAATTTACTTCTGACGTCACTTTTCTATATGTGAGCAAACTGAACTGCTGCATTCTATGTATGTCCATGATAATCTATTTGTTCCGATCGTCTGAACTTTGACATCAATGGTTCCTCAATTTATAGAACATTCTCAAATGAACATTTTCTATTTCAGTTATGTTTCGACAATAACCTAAATAATCTGCTGGTATGAATAAATAGCTTATACGTTTTTTTTCCCGTAAAGGAGATTTTGAAAGACATCACGGAGAACGCAACAGTAACAATAAGTGTACAATAAATGAGAAAATTGAGTTAAAAATTGAATTTATTGTAAACTTAGATGTGAATTCTCAACAGGTCCTGTGGAAATTTCTGCTGAATCTTTGACAGTTGTGTTCTCCTACTCCAGCGGCTCATCAAAGATTATGTGAACTGAAATCGAAAATACGTGCAGTAGTGGGATCTACATAACAGGCTGTGATTGGCGAACATTATTATCTTGAGATAGGGTATAATGATGATACTCTGCGAGTGGAAAAGTTGGCGGCAAAGGCAGAAGGAGAAAGGGGAAAGGGGAGTGGGTGCGGGTGGATGTGGATGGGAGAGGTGACGGTTGCGAGGGTGAGTATCATTGTAGGGCATGGAGCATGACAGGGCGGCTATTGTATGCGAGATGCATAGCTCGCGGTACGAACGAGGAATAGTACAAGGCAAGGGAGTGCCTGCCAGACATCTAGTCAGCCCTTCGCAACCCATAACACGATAAGAACCATGCCACTTTGTTACGTTTGGGGATCGCTTAAGTGCGCGATGATACATATCTCCCTACCACCACCCTCTAGATAATTCTTCGCATTCAATTTGTACAATATGCTTGATCCACTGTGACGATAGACTCCACACGCCTTAACGCTGCTATTTTGTCCCGCTTCGGCTGGTAACATGATAACCACTGATAAGTTCCTCTTTTGCCTCTGAAGAAGAGGGTGAAGAAAGAATTTTTTATAACAACGAATGCAGGAGATACCAGTTGTCGTGCTTGAAAAGTCAATGAGATATCCAGTTTCAACTACAGGCTCCAAGCATTAAATAGTAAAACGAGTCGTTTGAATTCTGGTCTTATCAACTGGTAACGTCGGGGAATGCCATAAAATAATCGGGAATATGAATATATAATTTATCGAAACGAAATACGATGAAAAGTCTAAGAGCAAAGTTTTTCTTCTCAAGAAGACTTGCAAAATTTCATGTAAATCATTTTCTCATAGCACCCATAGTTTGGCCGTAAAAAATTTATTTTTACTTACTCATCATCATATGTAGTAAAAGACATTAGATTCTTTTAAATTTAGAGCTATCAAGTTTTCATCGATTTCCGATGTTTTGAAACTTCCCCGCTAACAGTGAACGCTATCGCAAAAATGTTTTTCTGAAATTTTATTCAAAAAGCTGCTCAAGTATTACGTTATGGTTTTCTTTTGCAAAACATACCTCGAAAAATGGCCATTCCATTTACCTAGATTGTATGCAAAATGACTCTTTACTAAAAGCAATGTGGAAATAATATTGGCGCATGCGCACTTTGATTATAATATACTTTCCACAGCAGTGGAACGAACGCGCATGCGTGCCTTGTAGACGATGAACTTTCCACATCGCCACCATTCAGACAAGTACAGTGCCTGCAGCGCTCAGTGTTTCAGTCAGCGTGGTTAGAGTCAGAAGCTCGATTTTCCTTCTCTGTGTGGAAATATGATGAACCCCAAAAACAATTCCGAAAAGACCTGTGAAGAATGCCCTCCATCAGAGTGCTCTGGAAAAAATGTTGCTCAAAAAACAGTAAACCAGAAAAAATGCAAAATGCGCACGATTCTTAAAGTGCATGACAGCAAAGGATACAAAAGTACTTTCGGAGAATTTTCAAACGGCTTATCAAAACACTGTTCTTTTACCACAAAATTGTATTAGGTTCTGAATTAGTCAAATTGAACATCTAGAAGAGCAAAATCTCAGTATATTATTCAATAAACTGATATTCATAGCTAATATGCATAACTAATTATTACCTAAAAGTTACTAGATTAGATTATATTTTCACTCCGTGTATAATTGTATACCCTTTTTTGGATTTTTACATACCTATATTTCTCCCTTCTACAGGGGATCGTCAGGCATTAAACCCTTCAACTTGAATCTCTTCCCGAAATCCTCAATAACAATAACTCTCATAATAAGCCTGCAGACAATGCAAATACTAAATCCTGTGGGATTTTTAATCTTTACCCCCGACTGTCAGCAGTCGATTTTTGATAAAAAATCTTTGCATTCGCCTAAACATTTGGTCAGGGAAGTAGAAAACTGCAGGAAAACAAAATTCTCGAGCGCAGTAGATTACCGACAGGCGAGTTTAGATGTAGACTTTCAATAGGACCAGGTGCCTACACGGATCCTCGGCGTAAAATCTCCCGCTCGACAGTAGTTAAACGTTGTGAAAACACGAGACTGTAAGAAAACCTGGAACCATCACCCAGCTATTGCCGTCGGCCACTTAAATGTTACTGATATGATCTAACATGTATTTGCTAATGCAATACAATATAATTGTTGAAGAATCACTTATCTTCAGTCAAAATCCAATTTCAGGGAAATATTCTTAAAGGGTTCTGGTTATCTTCCTACTGACATCGAGATAATTTCAATTGATTAGTGGAACAAATCGATAGCCATAAATTTGATTAATCGATATTTCAAGAGGAATATAATGAATTTAAGGTCAATTTAAATTGAATCAAGTATCAAAGCAAGCTGAGGACAAGACGTTTTAAATTCCTCATTCTTGAAATGAAATTCTAGACTCCAAATGCAAATAAAAAAGGTCCTGTTATTGCATATTTAATGTATTATTTCCAGGTCGTTCGAAATATTGAGATATCTGGTGCGTGCGAGCAAGAACTAAACAATATCACCATGGTGGAGAAGATTCAGAAAGTTAGCTATTTCTGACCAATTTTCAGAATTTTTCCGCGTGCACTTTGAAATTCCGTAATGCTAAAACTATAACCCATCATGCATAAGGGTTTTTGGAGCCTTGAAAGACTGTTTGCATCTTATAAACTTTTGAGAAATATTATATGTTCTTTACTCTTTTAGAATGATCCAAAATGTTTTAGGATATTCCAAATTGCTCGACAATACTCCTGAGTCATGTGCTTGACCCAATATAGAATCTCATGCAATACAATATCATACAATGTCTTCTGAAGAGTAGAGACTCTTCTGGAATATGTATTCTAGCATATTCTGATTCTTCATGGGAATGTTCATGAATGTACTGTAGTACTCAAATTTTTTAGAGTTCTAGAATGTTCTCAGATGTTGTTTGATTTATATGATTTATCGTAAAATTTATCCTGTAGAATATATATGTTAACTCGCTTTGTCTTAATACTGCTGATAGACATCTCAGATTTTACTCGCATGTAGTTTGATCTATTTTTTGAAGTGTGTTTCTAAAAAAAAAATTACTACAGTTAGTGCCAGGAGAAGATAGTAAACGTTAAATGTGCCGTGAAATATTTCTCGTCAAGTAGGCTACTAAGAGTAGAAGTTTTGCATGGGATTCTGAAGTGAACACTTGTAAACGCGCTCACATGACATGTTTACTGGCCTGTGCGAGGCACAGACATAAAGCGATCGTTGACACTTTAGAGAACCCTCGTCTCATTTCGTTTGATACGCAAGGGTGTGTCTAAGGACTTCTTATTTCTTGCATGAGTTTTCCAAACGCATATACTAAAGTAACCTCGTTATCAGTAATATAAGTTTCAGAAGGCTGTAAGCCTCGATTATGGAACGGACTGGCAGGACAAGATTTCAAGTCTCGGTGGATGTGTAGACTGGCTATGCAAGAAGTAGAGTTTTTTTTCACCAAGCTCCAGGTCAGCTTTGAGTCTGCAGCACAACACAAGGATTCCATTGCGATTTCCCTTTCGTACTACAAAAATTTTGTAGGTGAACACTAGTACATATATTTGGTAAGACCGACGCATCCGCTGGGGTGAAGGATCAGTAGTCTTTTTCGTAGAAGGAGAAGAGGGGGGGGGGGGTCAGTAACCACAAAGGATGCAATAATTTGCTGACGTAAATGTTGATCAAAATGAGTTCACGGGCCAAAAATAGCAAAGCAACTGTTTCGACCGAGAAAATTGAAAGCAAAAGTTGGTCCAAAAGTGAGGTGAATATTTGTTAAAAATAGGTGAAATTTATGAAATTAGGTTTTTTCGTTGTAAATCAATAGAACAAACTAGAGAATTATTTCTCACACACCTACATGTAGGTGTATTCACAAATATGTGTACTCCTGTATAAGTGGCTGGAATTTCCTCTCGATTTGGCGAACTCCGAAGGTCTGGGGTGAGTGGCGAAATCTTTACAATTCAGAGCTCGACCAAAGTGGATTTGCGGAAGAGGCAGAACAACCACGATGTGCTATAGGGTGCTGGAGAACCAAAGGCCGTTAATTACGTTACGGAAGAACGCAGTCGTTGGCTCAAACAAAGGTCTCTGCACATCCCTAAAGTTCATAATACCGTGTACATCATTCCAGCACGGTTCATATACTGAGCCTAATTATAAAAATTTACATAGCTATTTTTTTCTCGCTCTTACACATATTCACCCGCTCGCTTTTTGGATGAAGCGATAGCCTTATTGTCTCTTCAATATTCATTTTGTAGCTCTCTATCGAAGAATTTGACTAAGAATTCCTGTGTTCGTTTGAACCTTTTTCAAAGGGCAAAAACTTAATATTCAAATTCAATGAGTAATTTAGAATGAAATCAAAGGTGTACAATTTTTACTTCATAACAAAAAGTATGCAAAAATGTCCTGATGATAAACTTTAGCTTTCTAAGTGAACTAAAAATGGTCTCTTGACTATTCTTCATTAGGACTTTTGGTTTTGGTTTTATACATCGAAACTTCTATGACAAAAAAATGCAATTTTTATCCTAACAACGCTTGGCATACAAAAATAGCTTAATGAGAAATTATAGCTTTTTGGAGGACCTACATATTGTCATTCAACCATTATTTAATAGTATTCCTTATTTTAGTTTCAACCGTCTGAAGTTTGATAAAAACCAAATCTGTTTGTCGGATATCGAGAACGAAGCTCGAGTATCCCGATGAGATAGTGTACCTTGAAGTCTACAGAGCTTTGAGAAAGATGCATAAAAATGGACTTGGATCTCAAAGAGATGGTTTTCCTATATTCACTTTTGAATCTCCATAATTAATAAAATGAACAAGAAGAAGAGCAATCCGAGAACAATGTATGGAAAGAATGTTGAATTTCAAAATGTACCGTAATTTGACAGATACTTGGAATCAATAATAACTTTCGGAAAAAACGAGGGTAAAAAAACGCTGCAAAATAATGGATTACACAGCACCATTCACAAACAAATAACAATCAGTTATGAATAGCAAAAATGTTTCACATGTGAAAGCTTTGAAATCTATAGGCAGCGACAAATAGTGTTCATAGAACTGGACTCTTAACAATACTTGAAATTTTTCATGAATCATTATTTACGTTGGCCAAATCAATTACACACCTCAAATAGATATAGTTTCCCAAATACTGATTATCGCAGACGTGTCATTACAAACATTGATTAAAAATGCACATTTGGCAGGCCTCTCTTCATAGTGGGTTGTGGAAGACGAAGTAGACAGATTGAAGAATAATGTTATACATAACAAATTGCAATTGAATTTTGAAGGTACTTGCTTTGAAACAGATAGCAGTTTCTGATTCTACAGAATCCACATCGTCATTCTTAAAGTTCGCGTGGACAGTTTAGTCACATTATTATTGTATTTATTTCATGAATTTATTAAAAAATGCATTAGTTCATAATTATTGGCCGAAGAAAGACGCTCGTCAGATGTGTATTTCTAATTAATGTTTGTAATATCACATTTACCATACTCAATATTCAAGAAAGTATATTATTTTTGAGTGTGTAATTTATTTGTTCATCGTATATAATGATTCGAGGGAACTTTGAAGCATTCTTAAACAGGCGCGGATCCAGAGAAGTGTCCTGGGGGAGGAGGCGGCGTTTGAAAATTGCGTACACTTAAATTGGTTGAACAACCACCGCAGGATGCTTCTGGGAGCAACTGTCATTAAGGAAAATGGCACAAGCTCCCAGCTAAACCGCGGTAAAATGCATCTATTTTACCAGTAAAATAAACCTATGGCCACGTCTCACGACCGTGAGATGAGTCACCACATGCACTCGTGAGTCTTAAGGACACGGAGCGACCCAAGTATAGCTGCTCCCTGCATCCATGCGGCAAGTGCCACGGCATATTTCTGGCACACGGGTATGGCTTCAAGGTTACTAACCAGGTAAGGTGTCGAACCTCCAATAGCACCGATGATGAGAACAATTATCCTAACCGAATATCCTTGATGAGATCGCTGAAAGTGCTCTCTGAGATCTTGGTACCTCTCCTTTTTCTTGATTTCCTTGCCTTCGATGTTGTTGTCAGCCAGGGCCGAAAATTCAATCACGAACATAGTTTGGTCACGTTTGCCAAGGAGCACGATGTCAGGTATTTTGTGTTGGATAGGGGCTATTGTCGAAAAATCGTAAATCCAGTAGATTCGGCACTCCCCGTTTTCAACAATTGACTCTATCCCCCTTGGAGCGTTTCGCAGGGCAGGGTCGCGGCCAACACCGTAAGAGCGACTAAGATGGTAGTAAAGCACTCTTAAGGCAGCATTGTGTCTGTACAGATACGTCTTTCTGCGTGAATTCGATAGTATATGCCATACTTGCTCAGGGACTCTCAGACACGCCCTGCACCTATCGCTGGGAACCTCTTGACTCATTTCGTGATTCCTGAGCATTGACAGGAGAGGATCTCTACCGTTCGCGATGATATGGCCTGCGATGTATAACCGCGGAACTGACGAGTTGATATGCAAGCTTTTCTTCATATGCATCATCTTGCGCGTAGTCATATCAAGGGCCTTGAGCTCGTTCTTTGTCTAGGAACCACCTCAAACGAATAGAGAAGAACAGGGACGGGAAGTATGTTAGTCGCATGTATCTTGTTCAACGACGACAGTTTGGACGACCAAATCCGTCGAAGAAGGTGTTTGTATCTGCTTTTGAGAAACTCTTTCACTGATGTTTTATCCTGAATGCGGTTCTCAGGCACGCCCAGTTATTGGTAGGTCTCTCCAGCGCTAAGGTGTTTGATAGCACTTCCGCCCACAACCTCAGGGTCTTTATCTATACCTGCTATTCGCCCACGTTTCAGATGAATCTCGGCATACTTTTCCAATCCAAAGTACATACCGATTTCTTGTGTGTACCTCCCGACGATACTTAGAGCATCTTCGAGATGTTCTATTCCTGGAGCATAGATCTTCAAGTCATCCATATAAAATATATGAGCGACCTTATGCTCACGAACATCAGTTCCGCCACAGAGGTACCCATGAGAATCACGGAGTGCGAGGGATAGAGGCAATGGTGTGATGCAGAAGAGGAGAGGGCTCATTGCGTCACCCTGAAAGACCCCTCCCTGGAAAGTGACACTATTGGTAGTCACACGATGTGAAGTAATAATAAATCTAGTGTCCCAAAGGGAAAATTAGGCTTCTCAACAGACAGATGATAATTCTTTGGGAAGTTGAATCAAAAGCTTTCTGGTAATCAATCCAGGCCATCGACAGACTGCGCTTGTGGCTTGTAGCATCTTTCCATACACTCCTGGCGAACAGCAGGTTTCCCCGACAGCTTAGTGCACCTTTTAACAACCTGTTCAGACAAGTTATTGAACTATAGTTCTTTGGGTTGGATAAGTTGCCATGGCGGAATAGGGATCTCCGACTTTAAATATGAGATAAAGATGCAGGACAGATTCTGGTTTGTAGAAATGAACGTCTTCCACCTTAATACTTTCTCCACCCCCAAAGCAGTGATTGGTGCGCATTCCTTTTCGGATGTTATGAGGTTATTGCACAGCTCCTTGAAACATATGATGTTCTTAGTGCCTTCATTCAATGGATTTTTTTCTTTGTAAATCCCTCTCCAAAATGTCTCGACTTCTTTGGACTTTGGTGGAGTTTTAACAAAAACAGGAGGATCGCTACAGAGGCACGATGGGTCAGCGAGAAACTGTGGATTCTCCCAGACCCATCTTTCCCTCTTTTTCATTCTCCTCCTTGCGGCAGATAGTACTCATATTCCGCCAACAACGTGCTGCTTGATGGTCATCAACTTTGACATTCTCAATGTGTGATGACGGATCCTTATTTTATGCGCGAAATTTCGGACCCTTGCTGTAAAAGGCTCGACGGATTTTATGTAGTCAATCACAGACGGTAATATAAGTGAAATAGTTGTCGGATGAATAATTCGAATGGATCGAAATTTTTTTTTGTCATATTTTCTCTCGCGCTCAAGACCATTCTACAACTTTTTGAATTACATAGAATGTATCCTTTGACATATTGAACATATAGGTCATGAATATGCCTGAGTGGGAGCAGACGGAGAGATTCGCAGTAGAAGGGAGGATAGAATCAGACCATCAGCTTCTAATTTTGTGGGTAAGAGGGGAGGTCTGTGAAAGACGAGGAGAAGAAGGAGTTCCAATGCGTGGAAGGGAGATATAGATGAGGGAGGCTATAGAAAAGTACCAGGAGCAGCTAGGGGAAGTGACTTTTGAAGAGGATTCAGTGGAAGAGATGTGGGAGGATGTAAAAGTTAAGGTGACAGGGTGTGTGCAAGGGGAAAGATTTAAAAAGAAGAAGGAGGTAAGGGTGAAGCCGTGGTAGGATAGGGAATGTAAAAAGATGAAGAGAGAGTTGTATGTAGAGATGAGGAAGGAGTTAAGGTCGTTGTGTAAAAGAAATGATCAAGGGAGAGAGAAAGAGCAGGAAGATAAGTTGATAAGTGGTAAGACCGAGGGGGATGTGTGGAAGATAATGAATAGGTTTAGAAAGCGCAGGGAGGGGATAAGTGAGAAGATCGGGAGTGAGGAATGGAGAAAGTTTTACAGAGACCCATGTCAAGGCTCAAACTAACGGAAGATAGATGAGAGAAGTAGAAGAACGAGAGAGGAAAGAGGGTCAGAGTTAAGTGACGAGGAGATAGAGTTACAAATGAGAAAATTAAGAAGGTCGAAGGCAGCAGGCTTGGACGCGGGTCAGAACGAAGCGTGGATTTTCGGCACACCAGCTGTTTGAGATAGGCTGAAAGAGGTAGTTAAGAAGGTATACAGGGGCGACGGATTTCCAGGAGAGTGGCGGGAGGGGCTGATAGTGCCACTTTATAACAAGGGGGATAGGGATAGGCAGGAAAATTATAGAGAAATCACATTGATGAAAACGGCGTACAAAGTGTAAGCAATGGTATTAGCGGAGAGGCTACGGAATGATGTCGAGGGAAAGGCGTATTGCCGCAGACGCAGGCGGGGTTCAGAGTGTGTAGGAGCACTATAGACAACACTCATATTTTGCAGCACGTGGTGGATAGCGAAATAGTAAAGAAAGGCTCAAAAGTGTACACGTTTTTCGTAGATCTAAAAGGTGCTTCCCCATTGGTGAATCGGGGGAGGTTGTGGGAGTCGATGGAGGAGAGGGAAGTAGAGAAAGGTGAGAGGAGGGGACATGATTTCAGAGGATTTCTAGGTGGATAGGAGGTTGAGGCAAGGGTTTCCGCTAAGCCTTACTCTTTTAGCGATCTTAATCGCTGACATGGAGAGGAAGCTATAGGAAGAAGTAGTTGGGGGAGTGAGGGTAGGAGGGGTTAGAATTTGGTCACTCGCGTATGCAGATTACATAGTGTTGCTGGCAAAAAGTGAGGAAACCTTGAAAGAGATGATGAGGAGGTTGACAAGGTATCTGGATAGGAGTCGGTTAGAGTTGAATGTAGAAAAGTCTAAGGTTATGGTGTTCAGAAGAGGAGGTGAAAGAGATAAGAGAGGGGATAGGAAATGAAAAGGGACGGTGGTGTAGGACGTAAAAGAGTTTGTGTAAGGGTAAGGAGGGCAAATGTTGTGATGAGGCAGGTGTGGGGATGGGGAAAGAGGTTATTTGCAGATGACTTTGAAAAAAGAATGAAGCTGTTTGACTCCCTTGTTATGAGCATGTTGCTGTATGGAGTAGAGGTATGTATTGAGTAAAGGGTTGGATAGAAGTAAACCTAGTTGTATCGTAAGAAGGGAGACAGGGAGAACAAGTTTGGGGGTTTCGACAGGTAGCCGGGCGTGTAAGTATGAGGAGAAATTCATGGAAGAGGAGGGAAGTAAACTAGTGAGGGAGTGCTGGTGAGAGATGGAGAACAGGAGAGGAGAGGGAAAGATGGAAGATGAGAGAGAAAGGCTTTTGTCGAAAAAAATGGTTTGCATGAGGATGAAGTGAGAAGAAGTCACGAGGAGTGAAGAAAGGTGTATGAGATTGTTAAGAGGAACTGCATGGAGAGAGAGAGAGAGAGAGGGCAGAAGGAGAGGATAAGAGGTTCAGGTATAATAAGAAATATGGGTGGATTATGCCAATGGAGAGAGCGCGATATCTTTGTGAGAAAGGATAAAAGGGAAGCCAGGAGATAATAGCAAGAATGAGATGTGGAAGCATGGAGGGCTTTATTAGGTTCTGGCTTCCGCAGGAGAAGAGAATGTGCGAGTTGTGTGGAAAGGTGTATGCAGAGGTAGAACACTGGCTGAAAGACTGCGAGGAGTTGGATAGTAGCAGAATTAGCATGGAATTAATACGGCATGAAAAAGGGGAGGAAAGGGCGATTGCATGGGCGAAGGGGGTGTTAGGCAAGATGGAGGAGAAGAGTAGGAAGGAGGAGGAGGAATGAAGATAGTTCTATAAGAAGGAGAAGAAGTAGATGTGAGAAAGATGTAAATAATTTGAATAGTAGATAATAAATAACAAATAAGGCATAGGAGATCAGAAATTGGTAGGAACCGCGAAGGCAGAGTTTGGCAATGCGAGGCTGACGAAATGTAGGAAAAAGCGTGCGAGGCGAAGCGAGGAAGACAAGGCAATTCGAGCGAGCGAACGAGCAAGCGAGCAGTCATAGTAATAAGGCATGGATGGATGATATTCTATAAAGTGTGGACGGATGTCAGGGTTAAGTATTTGATGTAAAATTTTTGGTAAAACATGGTGGTGTAAGCAAGTCAATTTTTCAAGGCCAATAGGCTGAAGAATAAACATTTACCAATCAATCTATCTATCTATTTATCTTTTCATCTTCTTCCATCTGTTGAAGCAGAGATTTTCCTATTTTGACTGTTAAAACTGATAAGTGACTCAACTAAGCCTGTTACTAAAGTATACCTGTGACCCCAAAATGATAGATTCAATCAGTGAAAAAGCGTCCCGCGCGGCGAAGCCATACTCCTTCATTCATCCGCGCGTGTCAAGTTGGGTCGCTGCATTACGCGAGATCAAGTGTTACCTAAATCTTTCGAAAACGAAAATTATTGTGAACCAGTGTCTCTGTTGTTTAAAAAAGTTGAGGCCCAGCTACAATAAGGGCTCACAATATCTTTCGCTTGGAAACGGGGAGGCCGTTAGCCAATTGGGCTAGAACGACGCGTTGACGGAATGACGGGCCTTTCCACATTTGCACTCAGTCGAAATCTATTATTTATTGAACTTGGTCCTTATTTATTTGTGTGCTTAGAGAGTGCTATCCTAATGTTAATGCAGTTGTTATCACGAAAGTGATGAATGATAATTGCCTCACACAACATGAAGGACGACAAGGCGTACAACTGCGAGTATTGAGCGAACCAATGACACCTGCTGATTAAACAAGTGACGAAATGCACTGTGTGAACCTGTGGAATCTCACTAATCACTACTGACATACTTCTGGCTCTTTTGAACAATGAGGTTTAAACTGGACTGGAGACCATTCATTGGTTTATAACCTAAAGTTTCCTCAAGAACCGATTTGGTCTTAAACTAGGGAAAAAAACCTGACTGCCCATATCTCAAAAAATGCAAGATATAAGGTATACTTGAAGAATCCCTCTTCGCGAAAGAAAGTGTAAAATCAAATACCGAACAATACTTTCCATTCAACAAGGATTGTCAAAAATATGGAGAGATTTGGAATAAGATTGTTTTGGGCAAAAAATTTGACTCAGAAGATAGAGAGTGTCAACTTTGTGTTATCAATAAAGGAAAGCGGAATGAACTTTGAGAAAAAACTCTGGTTAATGTTTCAAGTGTAAAAGGACAAGAATGGCTGGGAGGACTCGGCGGAAGTTGCGCTGAATTCGGTTTAAGAAATAATTATTGGGTCAGCACCGTGCCTGGAATTGGCAGACGGCTTGCATTTGTGTAGGTAGCTTGTCTCTATGGATGTAGTTGAGAAAGAGAGGAGAGAACTAGAGTGAGAGAGACACAAAGGGAGACGTAGACTGAGCGTGGCGCAGAGTAGAGGCATCCGCGCGCTCATTTCCGTTTTGGGGCTGTGGAACGGGATGTGAAGGGGATAAGAAGGGGATGGAATCAGGGTTGGGTGGGTGGTGGTGCTAACTCGCGAGATATTAATTCCGTGTTAGCGCTAGGAGGGTGCTAGGGTGAAAACGACGTGCCGTAGGGTGAGAAGGAAAGAATGAGTTAGATAGAGAAAATCGGGGAGTGAGAGAGAAAGTGATGAGGGCGGGGGTGGGCATTCAGGCTTAGGTTGGGAGTGGGCGTTACAAATCAGAGATTAGCCATAGTTAACTCGACTTGCGCAGTCAAACAGTTAATCAATAAACGATTATTTACATCGTATGCCCGCGTGTCGAGGAAAACCTACTAATGTGAAATCATTCAAAACAATGTCATGGAGGGAGAAAGATAACAATTTTTAGTTAGTTTAAACTTGATCAATATTATAAATTTGGGTATCTTATTATCATGTTCACATACAAGCGGTTCTCTAAATCTTTGAGATATTAGTACGAAAAATATTTTCAATTTAATGAAGTAGCTACCTAGTTGCCAAATACATACATGTGCATGTTGTGGACATTTGTTCCATCTTAACGTGACTTCTTTTTCTTATAGAGTTTCTTAGACACAATGATAATGATGAGTAAATCTCACTGTTTCAATTGGAGTTATTATAAGTATCAATATCACTTTATAATCTTCGAAGCAGGAGTATAATTACCGCTATGTATCTGTGATTATCTAGCAAAAGTTAACTTCTTGTCGATTGTAGAATGGTAATAATAGTTTAATCACTGTCCGTATCAACATTCCTAATGACTTCGCCACTTAGCATCATGAGTTACGTTCCGAGTTGGTAACCTCAGATTATTCTACATCTTTAAAGAAGAAGTAAGGAAATAGCTTTATAATGGCATGTGATACGCGGTTTCTACCTGACTAAGCTTCCTTAATGCGTATTAAGGAAATATGTAACTGGATGTTATATATTCATAGGATCGAAAACCTTATGTCGTTTTGAAAATTAGGTAGTAAGGTTTGCCACATAAGACTCTTTTGACTCAGAAATAAATATACTCAATGACATATGAAGATTTGCACCATACGTGCTATTTGTAATTGATACAAAAAAAGAAACATGGATTTCTTCAATGTTTTTTCCGTGATGATGAAGGGGTTGTTTATCCCAAGAAAGTCGGCTCTTCGTTTGACGAAAAAAAAATTATTAAAGTACATTTCTACCTATTTTACCACGAATTTTTTTTTGTATTCAACAAGCGCGGATCCACGGTGAGGCATTTCTGGATCCGCCCTTGGTATTCAAGAAGTTTTCTACGTAGACTGTGAACATTTTGGAAATAACTTCTCATGAAAAAAGGAAAAAATTTTTCCCCTATGTTTTTCAACTACAGACGTTTGAAAAGAAGGTAACCAGTAATTACTCTCCAAAAAATTTGTAAATGGGTTACTCAAGTGTTAGTTGAGGTTATTTTCATAAAAATAAATACAGGGTCGTCGGGTAAAAGGGTGTGAGTGCCAAATTTCAGCAACCGGTTTTGTTGGCCTGAAATAATTGCGTTGACCTAACTCATCTCTTTCTTGAAGATTAGGATCGAGTCCGATTTATAAGTGGATCAAAATCCATATATGGTCTTCCAAAAAAAGAGTAAGTACTTCTATTTGCCTGTTCTCTACACAAGCCAATAGAGTTGAATAATAGCTCCAAAGTACTTTCTCCTTTTTCTTGATTGGAAGAAAAAACAGTTATACAACTCTTTCTGTGTCAATATTTTCATTTATGGAGACCTATTAAGGTAGTTGTCTCGCGACAGTCACATTCAAAAGTTTGCGTTTAGATAGATGCAAGAAATGACAAATTCTCTCCTTACCATTGATGAACAATTTCAGTTGCGTTTGTACACTTGCATAAAAGCGGCCTATATACGAACATACACCCTCACAGTAACAGTTTGTAGGGCCACGATAGTACTGCCTACTTCCACTATGTACCGCGCGAGAACGGAAATACGATTCTTTGCAACATTATATCTTTCATACTAAACGGTCGACAGTTGTTATTTTTTTTTTTTAAATTCGCACGATATTTTTCTGTATATCGTTAGTTTTTAGGCTCAATGGTCGGCATCCTTTGGTCCTCGCATATGATCCTCAGTCTCTTTTATAGTGTGATGCATTTTCAGAGTGGAAAATATTTGAAAAGTGTTGAAAACCTCTTTTTATGTGAACATGGTTGAATTTGATTAGATTTTTGACGCATAAAAATTGTAGTGTTGCTGGGAGAAGGCAATTTTTTATTCCGTCAAGTGCGTAATCATGATTTCAACAAAAGCTATGCGCCTTATAAAAAAGTTGTCGAGAATGAATTTGTACATTTTCTTGCCTCTTGCATAGTTTGAGCGGAAAAGTGAATTTTTTATTTTTGAAAATTTCTTTCTATGGTTCAAACCAGAACCGTTGGTAAAAAATACCTGGTTAACAAAATCATTCTTTTCTCTTCAAGCCTTTAGGAAGTATGCCAAAGCAAAATCCAATACGATCATTCTTTCGAAAGTTATCGAGTCTACAGATTACAGAAAGAGACATTTGTAAAAATCGTTCTTTTCTGTTTCAGGGGGTCTCAAAACGTGGAGATTTCATGAAATACGCGAAAGTCGATTATCGCATGAGACCAATACCTTCTCATTTAGAATGAGAATGTAGAAAAGTTTTGCAACTCTTACTAAGTTGGAATAGGAATAGAATAGAACGAAGCAATTACTCAAGAGTACCTTTTTCATGTTTTTATTCAAAAAAAATCTGCCCGCCGTGCAGGCACATTCTCATCGCGGGCTTCGTCGCAAGTTTCAGCGCGCCTAGGGCGCGCGTCTTTTGGATCTCGCGCTTCGCGCTCGATTGTAATTTCACCTCGCGCTCCATGCTCGGTTATGAATTTACCTCGCGCTACGCGCTCGGCCTTTGTACCTCCCTACAGTTTTATATAGAGCTTGTGAACTCTAAAGCGAAATGTCTACAACTTTAATTTGATGAGTGAATTATCTTTTGTTAAAGCTTCTCCGGCTTTGACAAATACATTCTCATCGCGTGTCTCGTGCTGCGCACTCGATCGAAATTCGTCCAAAGCGGCAGAGAATTTTTGTTACCGAACTTTTCTCAAATGTTGTGTAGTTTTTCTAGAAATTCAATTTTTTAATTTTATTTTTTACGTTTGAAACAAAAACTACGCGTCCAATGGGGGAAATTATAACAAATTTACAGATATCCTTTTGGGATGAATTACTGTTCTCTATCAATCGTGAGAGTAAATGGAAAACTGAGCGATTGGTTTAATATTATGCAGGGCGTTATGTCCTCTTAGATGTTCAATATATCCATGGGCAAATGTCTGAGAATGACTCTCTTTGACGAAGGAGGTATTAATCTTGGGACAGTGAAAGTTCGTGGCTTTGCGTGTGCAGATATGAGGATATGCAGAGGATGTTGAGCAGACTGGAAATCAGCATGGAGAGCATAGGTCTTAAGATTAACGTGAATGAAACAAAAAATATTATATTTGAAAGTAAAAATGCGAAAACAAAATGCAATATTGCCTTCAATGGAGGGAGGATAGAACAAGTTGATAATTTCGTGTATCTTGGAAGTTTATTCACTTCTGACGGGAAGATATATGCAGAGATTCCCAGACGTATAAATGAGGGTAGAAAGATTACTTGCAGTGTATGGGGTATTACTAAAAGTGAAAATTTAACAAATAAAGCTAAAATTGCGATATCTAAATCTGTACTAGCACCAGCTGTCCTGTACGGTAGCGAGACCTGAACGTGTCAAGAAAAGGACAAGAGTAAACTCAACGTGATCGGAATGCAATTTCTGCGGTAAAACGCTAATGGACAAAGTGAGATATTAGTGACTGTTTGACAAGAGTGAAAGAAATTTGCTGAGATGGTTCGGTCACGTTGAGAGAATGGATGAAAAACGATTAACAAAGCAAGTGTATCTAGGTAGGGTGAATGGCAGCGTACCCAGAGGCAGATAAAAGAAGGAATGGATAGAATGTGTGAATGAGACCCTAAAAAGGAGAAGTAAGAAGAGCCGTAGAAACACAAGAGCTTGTATAAAAAGATGCATTGATTTGGAAGGAGCAAGAGATGTATGCCAGGATAGGGATGTTTGGAGAACGTTTGTTTATAGGGAAAAGTTTGAAACCTGAAACGGGAGATTTTGGATACTAATTGGTCCGTGTGAGGATATCGCTAAGCGGATTATTTGAATGGCTTCGCGAAACTCTTTGTACGGGGTGTTTGCTAGAGAGATCAGGAAGCGACCCGCGTCGGAGCGATATTGCACAGGACGAGTGTGTGTTTTTTCTGTTCGCAAAAACACGCAATGAATTCTAAGACTGATCTAACAACATTCCCTGCCTCCTTCTCATATACATCCCTTGCTCGCAATTTCCCATGTCGATTCCACTCCCAAATCTTTACCTTTTAATTACTTATTCTCCATTAGTACAACGGAGCTGGAACAATACGAGTTACGCTTACCCCGAAAGGGATTTTCCCTAATGGTATAATAATAATAATAATAAAAATA
>WSXT02000001.1:2223628-2236503 GCA_011762715.2 Neuroterus valhalla
ACCAAACTGATGAATTTTCAGGTATAATGATTAATCTCCAAATGGATAGATGTATTTTAAGCAAAAAGATGAATTTTCGACCATAAAGAATAATTTTCTACAAAAAAGGCAATTTCCCATGAAGTATAATATAGATTTTCAAAGAAATACTTTAATTTTGAGATTCAGAAAAATTTTTCAACTAAATACTTGAATTTTCACCAAAAAAATATGAATCGATTTTTAAGAAAGTAGTTACAATTCCAACCAGAGGTGAATTTCGAATCGAAATAATGCAACTTTAACATAAAAATTTAGCTCTGAACAAACAAGTTTCAATTTTAAACAAGTAAATGAGCGACGAATTTGCAAAACGTTTTTCTTATAATGGAAAAAAAAAATTCTTCCTCTCATGAATTATACATGTATTTAAATATTTTGAAAATCAAATTAAAGGAACGTTACATTCTTTAAATAAATGACAAGATATTTTATGATTCATAAAAAGGAAGCGGTCATTTCTCGTATATTTTTTCGGTAGAATTTTAAATAGTCTAGGTTGAGTCAAATAAATTCCCGGTTTTTAAATTAGATTCCCAGTATTTCCCCGGTCTTTCTCGGTTTCCCGGTCAAGTCGCCAACCTGACAATGAATACGTTATGAGGTACCGTATTCTTTTTATATTTATAATTTGGATATTTCAAGATGGAAATACACTGGAACCCCAATTCAAGCAGCCCCGGTTGATGCTCTCCCAACATCCCGGTCATGTTTGAGGAAATACAAGGTAGCGGACGGGAGGCTTGGCCCATGCTGTGATATTTCAACAGGGACACGCGTTCTAACACGCGCTTCAATATTTCGCATCTATTTTTAAATACACGCCGAAATTCTCTCTTCATTAATTGGTCTTTATGATTAAAAATGATCCTCCATGATCAGAAAACTCCCAGTGAACCCCGCTTTACGGCCAAAGCTATCGGAGACCATGCCCGAGAAGTTGCTTAAAGTGGGGTTTCAGTGTATATTACTTTAAACTCACTTTCCACGAAGTTGAACAGCCAGATCCCAGTTTTTATCTGCCATGGCTTGAGCGACAGCTTTCGTACGACGAACACATTCCATCAAAGGTAAACGGACAGCTTGATTTCCGTCGAGAGTAACAACACAAGCTTCAGTTTCGGGTGTAGCTTCCATAAGAGCCATGACTGCTTCCGCGCCCATACGACATCCCTATGGAGAGCAAATCAAATAAATTATTTTCATTGATTGTCTGAGCTGACATGTTAACAATAAAGACAAATGACATACAAATTATTAAAATATAAAGTAGAATTATATAAAATCCGCTAATATGATTAATTATTAGTTAACTAGACTGTGGAAAAAGGAATTGAAATTAAGAGTCGGTTTGCAAATGTTTCACCGTGATTAATTTTACCACAAGAGTGTAAAGAGTGTTCATATTACCATATGAATCAGTGGACATGAAAATACAAGTGATTAACGTGGTAAATTTCCACCATATTGTAAACGATATCATCACGCACTTTTGCATGATTTCTTTAAAATAACAATATGCGCTGTAATCCAATTCACATGGAGAGCGTATAAAAGCAGAAAGATGGGAATTTTACCAGAATGTTGTAATTTCACTCTTATACGCTTGAAGTGCGCCATTAGACAAAATGAATTGACGGGCGGACATCATTCATCAGCAATGCCCAAAAAGAATGCTTCGAATTGAACAGTTTCTGAATAAATATTCGAAAATTCCATACTACCATTTTTTAGGTTCAATAATTTTAATTTGGAAGGGTTTTGAATTGAATTTGCTTTAAACGAGAGGATTGAAGAATAAATTATTCCGAAGTATATAAATCACTGATTTCAAAATTGAACATTTTTAAAGAGAGTTCAATTTTAAAATGGTAGGAATGGAAATTATGTACTTTCTGATTCGAAGCGTTCAAACTCAAATAATTGCAGATCACAATTCTGGAAAATAAGACTTTTCCAGATCTAGTAAGTTCAAATTATTTTGCATTTATGAAGTGTTTGAAAAGAAACATTTTCCAGCTCAAAGCCTTCAAAATTTGAGAATATGACCTTAAATTAAAATTTAAGAAAATAAACTAAAAAATTGTACAAATCAGAAAATTCTAAATTAATCATGGAATTATGGAGCATTGAATAGTTTAAAATAATTATCTTTCAATATTCAGAATTTGCAGACCAAAATTTCATGAAAAACAACAATTTCAAATTGGGAGGATGGATGCTCAAAAAAAAATCGTTCACAATTGAATAATTTTATATTGGAAATCCCGAATGGAGAGGTTTTCAAATCTATCAGAATTTTCAGCTCTAAGTTTGAAAATAGACATTTATTAAGGATTCAAAGTCTTTCACTTTGAAATTGAATTGAAGATGTTCAAGATTGTATAACCTCATAAAAGGGAAGAGAATAAATTACATTACATTGCAATTGAAAATTTGAAAATTGCTTTGAATCGGAAATCACATAATTTAAATTCCTATAATTTTGAAATTATTCATTTTTTAACTCTTCCGTTTAGAAAATATTCCATTTAAAACCCTCCCGAATTAAAATTCTTCAACTGAAAAAAATTGCAGATTTGAATTCTCGAATATTTAACCTGAAACTATTCAATTCGAAACATTGCAAAATCATAAGCATAGTGTTTTTGTTTCACAGTAATCACAGTAATCACACAGTAATCTCTGGTATTTTTATGTCAAATGTTTAAAGTGGTACTTTCTAACCACTTTTTTTTTACAGTGTATAATAATTTGCTATCAATAAATTGATTTTGTTCTGATTAGAGCTTCTATGTTTCTGCTCGATTTTTGCGTGTTTTTCATTCAATGGCTTTTTTACTTCTATGTCAATGTAAGTTTATTAGTTTACGTCAGTGCGACTTCTTATGAAATTATTTTTTCACTCGAAGCAACATGAAGTCTTACCCTTTGCATAGAAATGATTTATCATTCATTTTCCAGTTACTCATTTTTAGTGATTTAGTTTCAAGATCATAATTTAAGAAAAATTTCTCCAAAAATGGAGTTTCGAATCTGTAAAAATCAACTTGTATGGAAATTCTACATCTCAGAATTTTTGGAAAACAAAAATAAAAAATTCCTGCAATTTGTTGATGATTCGTTCTCTTTGGTAAACAATTGATCCATTTATTTAAAAATTACATTTTTCAGTATTTTTCTTGTTCGTTTGAAAAAATTACTATTTGGTTGTAAATGCAGCTTTGGTTTGTCAAAAATTGAGGTATCATGTTAAAAATAGGCTTTGTTAAAAATTGAATTATTTTGTTAAAGAGATCCTTCCTGGTCGGAAATGTTACTGTTTTGTCGAGAATTCGTCCTTTTGAATTGGAAATTGAACTTGACGGTTTCGAAAATCAACTATATTCTAAAAAAAACGTCTTTTTAGTTTGAAAATTCAAGCATTATGTTGACAATGCAACTGTTTTTGGTTAAATATTAATCGCTTACGTTTGAAGATGCGACTATTTGGTTGGAAGTACATTTTTGTAGGTTAGAAATTGAAATAGAGGGTTGAAAATTCAACTTATTTCTCTTACTGTAAGAGGGTGATGATTCAACATTCCCTTGCATTAAAATCTCTTTCCTTCCTTCACACCAGAAACTTAACATGCGCAAAGCGCTCGATTGATGGTTGCTAGTTTAATACCATATACTTACCAAAACTCTGTCAAAGGCTGAAGGATTTCCTCCCCGCTGCACATGACCAAGAACTGTAATTCTAGTATCTTGCTGTAATTTATCAACCACCACCTTCTTTACATTTTCTGCTGTGATGGGATCTCCATTTTGATCAACCGCTCCTTCTGCCACGATGATGATGTTGAGACGTTGACCGGTTAAACGCTCCTAAAAAATTGTTCATATTAATATTTATGACTGAATAAATAAATAGGAATTGAAGATTTTCAAAAGCAGACATAGACTTTGGTACTGTTTAAAATGGTCTCCACAGAGACAAATAATTTTCGAAACTGATAAGGAAAAGAATAAATAATAAGAAACATTAGAAAATCTTCACTTCATTTCCTATTGTGTGACACTGAAAAGAACTAGAAAGCCAAAAAAAAGCTATATACAAAAAACATGCTTCTTCGATCGTTAATTAAATTTGGTTCAAAGAACAAGATATTATAAAAAATCGCAATCAACTCTCATTACTCAAATTTTAATTGAACTCTTGTTATTCTGCAGAAACACCAGTTTCTAATTGGAAATCACATGGAAAACGCAAAATTGTTGTTCTATTGTGTTTTTTACAAAGATAAGGAACTTCACAAAGCATGCATGAAATATGAAAAGCGAAGTTCACGTCAACCTACTCTTTTGCAAAAAGTGTTCACTGAAACAATAGGTAACTCTGCTTCTGAAAAATTGCGGTAGAAAGTTATAAGATAAAGAGTTTTCCCGTATAACTTCGATAAAAAATGTCGTTATCGAACCTGCAATAATTTTTTGCAGAGCTTGTTCGGCCAATCTCTCTCAGGCGGCCACTCTGGGATGAAGACGAAGTCGGCTTCGCAACAAATAGCTGCCACCAGAGCGAGGTAACTGGAATGGTAAACCTAACTAAAGGCTAGCTCCTTATGTGCGCGTGAATATGAAATAAAGTTTGATATTAAGTGACATTTCAAATAAGTTAGAAATATTTTCAGTAATTTCATTCAACTGTTCATTATATCCATCAATTTGATCATTCAACACTGAACGATTTCCAGCTATAAAGCGTTCAAAACAGAAGAGTCCCAAATTTATGAGCGTTATCGTTTTTGAATTATTCGAGTTGGAATGTTTTGGAAGTAAAGTGTTCAAATGCAAAGACTTTTAATTTAAAAATTTCCCAGCATTAAAAAATCATATTTTGAGATATGAGTTCGAAAACAAAAACGCAAACGGAAGAAATAATTTTTAAATAATAAGATTAAAAGTATTCTGTGTTATTTCAGTGCTCTTTTTTACTTCCAAAATTTGTATTAAGATTCTCAAGGTGAGTTCTCTATCAATTGATGTGACAATCAAATTTGGATAAATTTTGCGAATACTCTCATAAATAATGATGACAACCGAATTTATGAATGTTATGAACATTTTTTTTCATCACTGAAGAGTTTCCACTTTTTTTCCTAGTTTATATTAACATTAGAGTATTTTTACTATAAAACTATATATTTCCACGAACAAACAATTTTTGTACTCAAATTTCATAAATAAATCACTGATGAGGGCCCGTAACAGAGGCCGAAACGTCTGATTCAATGACAAATTGATTTCAATTATTATATGATCCTAAATCCAATTGTACTATCAGCATACAAATATTATTTTATTTCTAAGGTTGAATATATGTTTTCCAAACAATGCTTATTGATTGATTGACTAAGAATTTATCGACAAAATTGAGTTTGCTTGATAATAAAAAAGTTACGAGTCACAGGATTTGATGGTACTATAAAAAACCAAAAAAAAAATCAACTGCTCCCTCTCGTTCAATATTTGTCCCGGTATCCATTTCACCCGAAAATTCATCAGTTTGGTTGAAAATTAATTGCTTCTACTGAAAATTAATTTGTTCCATCTTTAGTCGAAAATTGATCTTTTCTAGTAAAGTTTAACAATTTGGATGAAAGTCTTCCTGAATTGAAAATCCAATAATTTCATTGAAAATTCACATATTTTGTTGAAAACTCAATATTTTGGAAGCAAATGATCTTTTCCTTCGAAAGTAAACTCTCTTGTTTAGAAACTATTTTTTTCGGTTAACAATACAAGTAATACAGTTGAATATTTTTTATGTTATTCGAAATCTCATCCAATGAGAAACACCTAAGTTCGTTTAAAAATTAATTTTTGAAGCCAAAAACGTTATTATTCCACTTTTTGGTTGGAAATTATTATTTCTATATTTTAAAGTTCAAACATCTTGTTGAAAAACTGTATTCTTTGGTTAGGAATCAATTTTTGGTAAAAAATTCAATTATTCTACTTGAAGATTCATTTCTTCAGTTAGAAATTCGTCTTCCTGGTTTAAAGTCAACTGCTCCAGTTAAACATGTACATCTTTGTTTGAAAATTAGTTTTTTTTTGCTGAAAGTTATTTTTTATTGTTACAAGTAATTTTTCAAATTGAAACATCAATTTATTTCAATTGCAAATTCCATAGTTGTAGTTAAAAACTCATTTGTGTGGCTAAACATACATTTTTTTAATTTTAAATTTTAGCATTCAAATTTCGGTTGACAATTTGTCTTGTTCCGTAAAAATTGATTTATTTGTTTGATTTCAGTTGAAGATTCTTTGTTTTAGTTGAAAATCGTTTTCAATTGTTTTGGTTTCTAATTTTTATTAATTTTTCGAATTGTTGAATTCGAAATTTAACTATTTTGTTGAATTATTTTATTTTTTGGTAGAAAAAAAAATTCAACTATTTTGTTTAAAAGTAATCTTTTTTGGTCAAAAATCCAACTGTTTGGTTGAAAGTTGAACTACTTTGTGAAAAATTATTATTTTGTTTAAAACGCATTTAGTTTGTTCAAAATTAAACAAATTTGTTGGAAATTCATTAAATTTTATTTTTTCATCTAGTTTTCTCATCAAAAATGTAACTCTCCTATTTTGGGTAGAAAATTCATCTGTTACGTTCAAAATTCAACTGTCTGGTTAAAAATTGATCTTTTTCTATCATATCTTGTTGATAATTAGTGTTTTGGTAAAAAATTAACCTTCTTGGCTTAAAAATCACCTTCATACATGGTTGAAAATTTAACTATTTGGCTTATGGTTGAACTCTTTTGTTCAAAATCCATTTTCTTTAAATTCATCATTTTAGTTGAAGCTTTGACCATTTCTTTGGAACTTTGTTTCTTTTGTTAAAAAATTAATTTTCTCAAATGTAAAGGTAACTGTTTCTTTTTTGGTTGAAAATTGATGCTTTTAATTCAACATTTTTCTTTCCTAGTTGAAAATTAATCGTGTTTGGTAGAAAGATCATCTCTTTTGTTGAAAATTCATCCTTTTGGGTTGAAAATGCAAATGTTTGGTTTAAAATTAATCTTTCTCGGTTTAATTCGACTGTTTTAAATTTTTAATTAAAATATTTTTGTGTTAAAATATCAACTAGTACATGTTCCGCTCAGAATTCATCTTCTCGGTTAAAAACTAGAATTTTTTTTTATAGAGAATTAGCTTTTTAAACTAATGATTAGAGTATTACATTTCCAGTTAAAAATTGATATTGGAAATAATGTTCAAAAATTATTTATTCTGTCGAAAATTCATCTCCTTTGTTAGAAGCGGATGTGTGTTTCAGCTAAAAATGGAAATTTGTTGGTTGCTAATTTATCCATTTTGGTTTTAGATTCCACGATTTTTTTTTATTTCGTCTTTTGCAGTGGAACTCAACTGTTTTTGACTTTTTTGGCAAAACATTATTCTTATTGGTAGAAAATTCATTTTTCTGGTTAGAAATTTGCCATGCTTGGAAAACCAGTTTCCGCCCGATCACTGAAGTTAAGCAGCGTTGGGCTCAGAAGACTCAAGCTAACATTAACAAGCTTTAATAACTCAAAATCACGCTCATTAAAAATTTATAATTTCATGTGATATCAAGAGACATCTAAACTGATGAAAAAGATTTTTCCGTAAAAGCAATTTACCGGGTCTTTCCCTGTCTTGGAAAATTTCCCGTAATTTCCCGGTCCAATGGTCCCCCACATTTGGAACTCCAATTTTGCTCAATTATTTTTTAAGAACTAAACTTACAACTCGGTCTAAAAAGATAGTAAAAATATACCCTGAAAATAATCGACGTCTGAAAAATTGTGACTGAATACTGTTTAAACTAATCATGACTGAATAGCTCAACCATGGGGTATTGATGTTACAAATGCGCCAGTATCAGAGCTTTGAGGCTCCTTTATCCAGTCATCAATTGGCGGCAATTCGAGAATAAAAGCATGAGAGACTCCTCGAAGACAGACCCGAAACTACTGACGAAATGAAAGAATGACACAATGACAAGGATTGAAAAAGCTCATGGGACATGCTGTGAAGGGGCGTTAGTGAAGAAAAAATCTATCTAATCATCTGAATGATCATTTCCCAAATACGGCTATAACGTTTGACACAACAGTACTTTCCAAACTAAACGCAGAATACAAACGATACTTATTGATAGTTCAAAGCAACAACATCTCCAAACTTATCGTTAGTAACTCTTCAAGTTAAGTTAGTTTGAATAAGAAATAGTCAGCTTAGAAAAGGACGTGGACAAAAATTTTGGAAAAGAAATTTCATTGACATGCCTGCTCCAACTTTTTACAAAGCTTTACAGGCCAGTCGACGGGGGGCGGAGATTCTGGGAAGAATACGTAGTCTGCCTCGGCGGCTAAAGCGCCCACAATCGCCAAGTACCTAACCAAAGTCAGAACTTTTTAAAATTCAGTAGTGACTTCTCAAAATAGATCGAGATGGACCACAATAAAAGAGCAATAAAATATACTTTCAGCGAGACATCCTGACATTTGTCAAATTTCTCCTTTTTTTAGTAAAGATCTTTGTCTCATTTCGGAAAAAAGTAACTTTCACTTCTTGAGGAATTATTCAAGTAACTTACCCACAATGACGACCCATGACTTCCATAATAAATGTCCGTTGATGAGAGTATGCTGTACTGACGATAGCATCAATGCTCTCAATAATTCTGTGGAGAGCCGAATCCGTACCAATAGTCATGTCAGTACCGCAAAAATCGTTGTCAATAGAACCCACCAATCCGACGATGTGAAGTTGTGAGCATTTTTCACCTTGATCGGGTGTTAGCTCGCCTGAAAAAATTGCAGATTTAAAAGTTTCAGCCTGCTCACCAAATAACTATTAATAATAAACTATAAGAATCTGCTATTCATTCATTCATTCATTCATTCATACATCCAATTTGTTACCACTGACAGTTAAGGAGAACTAGTGAAGTTGTTATCCTACTTGGGTCAACTTAAAGTTGTCCCCCTTGCATGAATTTCTTCATCATTCATTTTCAAGTCAATAATTACCAATGACTTAGTTTCAAGATCCTAACTCAAGCTTGTTCTGGATGTACAATCAAGTTCAAAATTACTCAATCTTCAACTCCATTCATAGATTTGAAAAGAGTCCCATTGATTATTGAAAAAAAATGTTAGCAGGCCAATCCGAGCCTAAATAATAAGAGAATAGATGAAGTCAAAATTGTTCATTCAAGTTTAATTATTAGAATATTTGTGTTTTTTCTTCCAATCTAGGCAGAAGTTGTAATTTATATTCAAATAAAATTTACAAAAGCTCATTCTCTTCTTCGAACGGTATTTCTCAACCATAATCGTCACATTTTTACTAAATATAATTCAGAAAAAAGGTCCAAGTCATAAATGACTTGATGAGAAGAATTCTATCAACATCTTTTGAATAAATAATTTCCAACGAACTGCGACGAATAGAATTATTGTGAATTACTCATCAAGAAACAGATACTTCAAGCGTAGATTTCTCCGCAAAAATTTATTGCAATTATCATTAGGCCTTGTTTGTAAATTTTATTTGTAAATTTGTAAGTTCTGTGATTGTGAAAATTGGTAAATTTTGCATATTTAACTTGACCCGAGATTCGAAAATATTTGAAACGTCTAATTAAATCATTCCAATATATTTGAAATTGTTACAACTATTGTTTTGGTTGAAAATCAAACTATTCGGTTGAATGTTGAACACTTTTTTTGAAAATTTAATTTTCTTGTATAAGATTCACAATTTTAATTGAAACTCCATCTAGTTGGTTGAAAATTCGTCTTTTCGGTAGAAAAGAAAGCGGTTTCCGAATTAAAAGTTAGAAATTTGTTGGGTGGTTTTATCACCTATCACATGTTTTTTCGTTGAGAAAAGATTGTAATTCCACTATTTCATAGATGTTTTGTATTTTGGGTGGAACTTAGACTATTTTGGTGGGAAATTTAAATATTGCGTTAAAACTTAAACTATTCATTTGAAACACAACTATATGTTTGAAAAATTACCTCTCTTGTATAAAATTCAACTTCTTGGATAAAAGTTGAACTACTTTGTAAAAATCGTTTATTTTTAAGATTAACTTTTTTGGTTGAAAATTCACGTGTTCCACTCAAAATTAGTTTTTCTAAGAACATTATTCTTTCTTGATTTTTTATTGGAAGCTTATGCTTTTTAATTTGAAGTTTGATCTATTTGGTTGATAATTCCTTCTTTTTTGTAGAAGATTAAACTTAAAGGAAACTTAAACTTATTAAAAAACTCAGTTAAACTTATTGGAATACATTTGTTTCGGTTGAAAATTTAGGTATTTGGTTGAAAAATCATATTTTTGGGTAAAAAAATCATTTGTTTCGTTAAAGACTGCACGGTTTCGTCAAAAATGCATCTTTATTGTCCGAAAAATCAATTAATTCGTTCAAAGTTGAATTAATTTCTCAAAAATTAATTTGTTTGAAGATTTATCACTATGGTAAAAAATTCATGCATTTTTTTCAAATGCGTTGGTTTGAGTAGAAATCTTCTCTTGTTTGTTGAAAAATTGTATCTTCTGAAGGATTCGAGTAATTCGCTGAAAATCTCCTTGAAAATGCATCAATTTTGTTGAAAGCTCAATTAATTTGTTGAAAATTGAACTATTCTGATAACTGTGCTCTGGAAAATCCATTCTTATGGCTTCGCTATTTGGTTCAGAATTCAACTGCTTTTGGTTGAATTTCAATCTGTTGTTTGTATAAAAACTTGACTTATTGATTATGAATGCATTTTTGTAGGTTGAAAATTGAACTATAGGGTTAAGAATTCAACAAATTAGAATCTACTTGGATGAAACTTGAACTACTTTGTGAAAATTCATTTATTTTTTAAATTCAATTCTTTGGTTGAAAATTCATGTGTTCCATTGAAAAATAGTTTTTCTAAGAACATCATTCTTTCTTGATTTTTGATTGGAAGGTTTTGTTTTATAGTTTGAAGATTGATCTTTTTGGTTGATAATTCCTTATTTTTTTGTAGAAGATTGACCAGTTAAACTTATTGGAAAAAATTTGGTTCGGTTGAAAATCTAGGTATTTGGTTGAAAATCCATCTTTTTCGGTCAAAAAATCATTTGTTTCGTTAAAGATTGAACAGTTTCGTCAAAAATGCATCTTTATTGTCCGAAAAGTTAATTAATTCGTTCAAAGTTGAATTACTTTCTTAAAAATGAATTTTTATAAAGATTTATCACTTTGGTAAAAAATCATTCACTTTGTTCAAATGCGTTTGTTTGAGTAGAAATCTTTTCTTGTTTGTTAAAAATTGATATCTTCTGGAGGATTCGAGTAATTCGTTGAAAATTTCGTTGAAAGCTCAATTACTCTGTTGAAAATGGTTTGTTTAAAAACTTGACTATTAGGTTATGAATGCATCTTTGTAGGTTGAAAATTGGACTATTGGGTTACGAGTTGAACCACTTACTATGATAGAATAATAATGGAACGAATTTTTGCATTAAAATCCTAAGACATACCATCTTTGACTAATTCCTTCAAAAGACCGGACCATTCTTCCTTGAAAAGATTGGCACCAGTGAGAGAACCGTCACCTCCGATGACAACCAAATTTGTGATTCCACGAGTCACTAAATTTTTTGCTGCCTTCTTGCGTCCTGCTCGCTCTTTGAAGTCCATACAACGAGCTGATCCTATAACGGTGCCACCCTGGAAAATACGAAAAAAAAAAAATGTTACAAAAAAGTGATGTAGTTAAATCGTACAAGTCCAAATATTTAAAGATTAGTTTTATCATTACTCTGTGAATGATGCAAGAGACGGAAGACCATGTCGCCTCCACTATATGCTCTCCACCGTCCACCATTCCTTGATACCCTTCTTTGATAAAGAAGACCTTGCATCCTAAATAAATTCCCATACGAACTACGGCACGGACAGCAGCATTCATTCCTGTTTAAGAATCGGTATCATTAAGTAGATATATTCACTTTAAAAATAGGATAAATTTGGTACTTTGCAAGCGCTTTTTAAGACGATTGAATTATCGACCTTGGGAATCTCCTCCACTGGTAAAAACTGCCAGTCCTTTACCCTTATGACTGCCGGGTTTTATAAACTTTTGTGCTGTTTGTTCGTCCTCCATGATTGCTTTGTAAATGTGATCTAAATACTGAAAACAGAAAAACTGATTCCGTTATATTAATTCATGCATAGAACTTAGGAACTCAATAAATATCGAAGTTGAATCCTTGGAACTGTTTAGTACATCAGCATCGCATGAAACTCTAGCTCAAGATCACAGGTCAGTGACCAATCAGATAAAATCAGAGTTCAATTGCCGTAGCGGTAATAATATAAAATACAAAGTATAGGTACTCGGATTAGGAGAAACATGACATTGATTATAAATGTTGACATTTATTGATTTGTTTATAAAAAAATAGTTTTTCAAATAACTTTTGCAAGTCTACTAAAAAACAATGTATAAGATAAATATCACTTAAAGCCGTTTTAATAAATCAAATGAAGATTGTTCATTCAAGAAACATGCCTTAATTTCATTTTTTCTGGAAACATTCTTCCCCAATGGTTGCAAAAGCAAAGGATTCTTAGAAAATGAATTTATTTTTTCCTAAGGAATGGAACATAGAAAATTGTGAGACACCAGATTAATTGCAAAAGAAACGTTTACAAATGCCTGGTATTCAGGACATAATTGCCTGTTCTCCACGTCGTAGGCTTAAATATTTCTTCTCAATTATTTTGTGAACTTCTTGTAAATCATCG
>WSXT02000001.1:2236603-2252689 GCA_011762715.2 Neuroterus valhalla
TCGCCCACCACATTCCCATTTATTCCCCGATATTTTCCCGTTTTTGAATAAACATATCTTAGGTTATTAATTTTGGCATTCTGATAAGCAAATATTTCTGAGATGTGATTCTCAATTTGTTTCGCATCAACATTACAAAAAATGCACTAATTGGTAAGTAATTCTTGGATATAATTCAGAAGATTTCGAAGGTTTCAAAAATATTTCCAAGATTCCGAAAGGTTTCCAAGATTTCCAAAAATGTTGAAAGATTGTAAATCATTCCACGACGATTTCACAAAGATTTTGATGAATCCACAATGATTTGAGAAGATTGCAAAAAGCATTCAAATATTCCGAAATTTCTCGGAGATTTTAGAAGATTTCTAGGATTTTAGAAATATTTCAAACATTCTAAAATTTCGCAAAGAAAAAAAAACCATAAAGACTGATTAAGATTCCAAAATACTGTAAATCGTTTCGCGAGGATTTCAGAAGATTATGAAACATTTTAAGATATATGATCTCAAAAGATTTCACGAAAATTTGAATAATTTTACAAATGTTTGATAGAATTTCAGAAAACGTCAGGAGATTTATATTTTAGAGATTTCAAAATTTCAAACTATTTCAGAGATTTTAGATTAAAATTTTGAATATTTAAACGATTCCAAATCATTTCACAAATATGTATATCAAAACGATTCATCTTACAGATTTTACAAAAATCCACAAGAATTTCAATGATTCCATAAATTATTCTTTTTTAATTTCAGTCGATTATCGAAATATCTCAAATATTTCCAAGATTTCACGAAGTTTCAGAGTAAAAAATATTTCAAAGATTTTAGGAAGGCTCCCGAGATTTCAAAGAATTTCAGAGACTTGCAAAAAATTGAAAATCATTTTATAAAAATTTATGAAATGTTATTCCAAAAGATTTCACGAAGATTCATAAAAATTACATGAATTCCAAGATTGGAAAAATTTCTAAGTATTCTGAATATTTCAAATATTTTGAAGAAATTCATAAAGATTTCTGAAGATTTGAAAGATTCTAAAAAATCCATTAAAAATTCTGAAGATTCAAAGATTTCAAAATTGCAAATTATTTAAGTGATTTCATATTGAATTTCTGAATATTTAAACGATTCCAAATTATTTCATTAACATATCAAAACGATTCATCTTAACAGATTTCACAAAAATCCACAAAAATGTCAATGATTCCATAAAATCTTGAAAATTTCAATCGATTATCGAAATATCTCAAATATTTCCAAGATTTCACGAAGTTTCAAAGTAAAAAATATTTCAAGGATTTTAGGAAGACTTCCGAGATTTCAAAGAATTTCAGAGACTTGCAAAAAATTGAAAATCATTTTATAAAAATTTATGAAATGTTATTCCAAAAGATTGCACGAAGATTCATAAAAATTGCAAGAATTCCAAGATTGAAAAAATTTCTACGTATTCTGAAGATTTCAAATATTCTGAAGAAATTCATAAAGATTTCTAAAGATATCAAAGATTCTGAAAAAATCCATTAAAAATTATTAATTATTATCCATTATTTTATATTGAAATTCTGAACATTCAAACGATTCCAAATCATTACATAAACATAACAAAACGATTCATCTTAACAGATTCCACAAAAATCCACGAAAATGTCAATGATTCCATAAAATTTTTGAACATTTCAATCGACTATCAAGATATCTCAAATATTTCCAATTTTTCACGAAGTTACAAAGTAAAAAATATTTCAAGGATTTTAGAAAGACTTCCGAGATTTCAGAGACATCAAAAAAATTGAAAATCATTTTATAAAGATGACTAAAATGTTATTTCAAAAGACTTCACGAAGATTCATCAAAATTGCAAGAATTCCAAGATTTAAAAAATTTCCAAGTATTCTGAAAATGTCAAACATTCTGATGAAATTCATAAAGATTTCTAAAGATTTCAAAGATTCTAAAAAAGCCCATTAAGAATTTCGAAAAAAAAATTTCGAAACATAAAATCTTAAAAGATTTTACGAAGATTTCAATGATTATTTTAGTATGCCTCTCAGACTCTTAAAGAGTATCATTTTTTGTACACTTGGAAATTATTCTTGATTGTTGAACAATTTTTGGAATCTTAAAGTTTTTGTCGATGAATATTGATTTTTGAAATTCTTGAATACCTTTTGATCATGCCTACTAAAATTCTTCAATATATTCGTCTTGCTATCAAGACCTTAAAAATATTTGTATTTCCGGATGATTCAAGAAATTCCCCGATTTTATTTAAATTCCCGGTTATGTCCTTAGTTTTCAGGTCAGTAGACACCATGTGAGATACACATACATAAATAACTTCAAACTGGCCTGTGGAAAAATCCTAGACAAGGTTTCATTCTTGCGAGCATTCAGAGCAAAGTTACTTTTCCGAAGGAAAATTTCTTTCTCCGTGCAAATTACATCATCTCCAAACTTTGAACCAGAATCTGGAAATTTTGTTTGAACCGACTTCGAATTAAATCTAAAATTGTTTTTCTGGTTCTTCCTGAAACTTCCATGGTCTTCATTAAGTAATTCATAGCGTCCGTCATCAAACGATGCAAAACTATCAAGACTGTCATCACCTCTCTTCATTCCTCGCAAACGAAAGTTGCTATCAGCATGACTTTCGTAAAATTAGCAACTATACTTCCCAAATTTGTATCGGAAACCGAAGAATCGTCACCTTCTCTAGAGCAAATACAATTATTGTTAATAGAATTTTCGGACATTTCTCACCGAATACGTGAGCAACAAAATATGTTTAATCTCTCTTAAATTTTGGGATGGAAAGTGGAAGTATTTTTCAAATAAACTCGGTAATTTTGCAAGGTGACAGATGACCCATCGTTTTTAATGGTTTTCATACTTCTGGTGTTCACGGAGGGTAAAGATGGTAAAGATTGCATAATTCAAGATCAATTTGACAGAAGACAAAGTAGGTCAAGGTAAATAGCAATCGCGACCGCACTATCAAAATAGTTAGTGATATTAACTCTCGCGTGACTATATAGTTGTACATATAACTAATATTTTTTTCAGATATGACATCATCGATTTTCATCAGAAAACCCCCAAAAGTCACAACTAAACTATATTTATTGTAACAGTTCACAATCCAAACAAAGTTATGCGCACTTTTAACCTTTCCACTATATAGTTTTCATCTATTTACGCTTATCACAATAAATAACATCATCACCAATTCGTGAAGGCAACCGCATGGGTGCCAAAAAACGAAAGGTTTATTCACGACGCGGAAATTAGTTGTTTGCCGCACGTGTCAAGAATTCTTGGCAGTTTGGAACCAAACACTAAAACAATCTTCCGGCGGAATTCGGAAAGGGTTGAAAGGTTCTAATCTTGCAGACGACAGAAGGACAGAATGATGTATGCCAAAGTCACTTGAATTTAGCGGCCCCGGCAAAACGCAAATCAGATGGACACTCACCGAAAATCAAGCCAATCCTTTGGAAATTAGTATTTTATCTCTCGCTACTAAAATGAACTCTCACTGCTTTCAGAAACGTTGACAGAAGTCACCTGTTTCACGATCAGACGTCCCAACCCAAGGTGACCTTCGTTCTTCAAAATCTCCGTGTCGTGTACTCACTGCTACTCCCCCGCCCAAATTGCGAATTGTGCTTATAGCAGACGGTTATAGATGGCGCTAGTAGAACTCGCAATGGATTCTGGGAAATTAATTTAAATTCAACTTTCTATACGTGAAATCAACTATTTTTAATATTTGTGATTTAGTGATGGCACTGAACTACAAGAGAGGGCAAAATTATTATTTAATTTGAGATCTATTTTATATTCGGATCATTATTTGAAACGAAGCTTCTGAATTTCAGTTCCCGAAAAATTGGTTTTGATTTTCAGATATTTTACAGTGAACTAGTTCTCTTTTTAGTAACAAAGTTATTTTTGTAAATATAAGTGTCAAATTGGTTACGAGTTACATATTTTTTTAAATATAGATAACTATGAAAATTGTTACTTTTTAGTTTCTTTCGAAACATTCACAAGTTTACAAGAATTGTTGACGACAGTCGATCAAGTTTATTGTTTTTGCAACAATTTTTTAATTTCCACTAGATTCAAATCGAAGCGGCTGATAGATAGAGAATCCCAACCTTCAATACATACTGTTCAGAATTATAATATTATTATTATCATTTGAATTTTATAAACACTCTTAGAGGAAGAAAAATTATTTTCAGAGTTGAACACTTTTTTTTTGGAAAATTAATTATTCTTCTAACTGAATATTTAGCTGTTTATCCTTTGAGTTAAAAATTGAGCAACTTGGTTGTAAATTTACTTTTCTTGGTGAAAATTCATAGTTGGGGATTAAAAACTCAACAGTTCTGAAGAAAACTTGCCTTTTTTGGTTGAAATAGCAATCATTACATTTGAAAATTACTCTTTTCAATACAAAATTCAACTTTTCCATTTTTTGTTCGAAATGTATATTTTTCGTTGAAAATTTGTCTTTTTGGGTTCAAAATTTAACTATTCGAGTAGGTTATAGATTTATTTGCAACGAGTTGGTTCAAAGTTTATCTAACGTATCAAAGTTATACTTTTTATTGAAGATTCATCTCTTCGGTTAAAAATCTAACTTTTAATCCTCAAGAATCCATGTTTTTTAGTTAGAATTTAAATTATTTTATTAGAAATCTAACAATTTTGAAAGAAAATCATCCTATTCGGCTGGAATTCAAATTTTTTGTTTGAAGTACGTCTTTTTGATTGAAAGATAAATGTTTTGTTAGAATTTGGTTCTTTTTGTCGTTGTTTAAAGCCAACAAAATTTATACTTTTTCTTAAAGATTCATCACTTCCGTCGAAAATTAAAAATCTCGTTTTTTTCTTAATTAAACATCAATTTCCAGCTGGATGTTGAACTATTTAATCTTTCTTTTATAGTTTCCCTTTTTCAAATTGAAATTTATGTATTTTGTTGGTAAAAAATTAATCTTTCTGGCTGAAAATTCAGCTAATTGGTTTGAAGGTAAACTCTTCTATTAAAAATTATTTTTCTCCGGTTGAAGATTTATAATTTTGGAAATAAGATTCATCATTGTAGTAAAAAATTATTTTCTTGTCTTGAAAATTAATTTTTTTTATCAAACATTGAATTTTAAACTCAAAAATGTTATCAATGAGTAATTAAAATTAGTAATTAAAAAATAGACTCTACGACGTATAAATAAGCGAACTCAAACTTACCAAGCAATGATGCAATTCCTGTCGACTTTTCAAGAATAAGTCAGAATAAAGAAACTTCTGGGTTCGGTCCTTCTTCGAGCAGCCTTTTACGTGGTAAAACGAACGCAGTTTTTTTAAGATACGTGCGGTGAATCGCGTACATACCAGTACTCACCAATATTGATTCTTCACTTTACTTTCACCAGATTCCAGAGAACCCAAAATTAGCGCTCGCAAAATGTATCATTTTTAACCCTGTACTTCATTCTCAGGGATTTTCCTTTTTCAAAAATATTATATTTTTGACAATAATAATATTGTAATTTACAATTATTACCATAATAGCACAGAAACTTGATTCCTTGTTTCATTTCATGAATGCTAGAAAGTTCTGAAATTGGAAGCTTTCCCTGTATCAGAATTAAAATTATGTGTTCGGAATAGATTTTATACCACTCTAATCTCAAAATTTAAACTTTGAAATGAATTTTTCAGCTATCGTGGTATAAAGTACTATTTGATACAAAAACTATTCAATTGAGTTTTATCTGCTTCTTTTTCTTTTCTTCCATACTCAAAAAATAAGATCAAAGATATGCCAACAAAAATCCACTAATACATGTCACAAACTGACACGAGAACGTTTTTTTTTTTCACGATGCTATCTTGAAACTTTTGCTTCTAAACTTTGTAAATTAAAAAATATTTACTGTAAACCAATTTCGGTAAAGTATGTTTCAAATAAAATCGAAGTCCAAATTGAAAGTCAGAGCGATAGAGATATTTGGAATAATTATGACACCAAATTAATTTTTCAATATAAGCTACCCAAAAAGAATAGTATAGAGAATCCTTTAAAGAATTGAATAATGCCTTGATCATTAGGATTAAATAAGAATTGTAACTTTTTCCTAACGAGAAAGCAAAAACTAAAACTCTAAAACTTCTGATAAATGAACGATTTCAATCTGATTTTTTTTTCTGAAGCAGGTAGAAGCCTCCTTCAAAAAACGAAGCAATTATCAATAGATATATTTTGGTCAATTTTATAAATCATTATAAAGGTTACCGAATTACTTATGCCCACAAGGTTCCTAACTTTTATAGAATGGTAATTCGTTCCCAAAGAAAGAACGTAATTTTGTTGGTTTCTTTTCTACATTACGCTCGCGCTGAAAACTCATTTTTTATTTTTCATAGTTTTTATATATTCTTCAAACTCTTCTAGTATAGTGAAATATCATTTCTCGATAGCTAGATAATTTGTTCCTATATTCCTTTTCCAATCTATAGATTGATTTTCTCTACAATTCAACGTAAAAAAATATTGATAACTTGATAAATTTTTCATGGTCAGTCCGGAATTTCGCTGGTGCCTCGCTCCAAAGCGGGAGAATAAAATTTGAGTCTCTTTCGTCGCTTTTATAGCTTTATTTACAAACACCACCCCGCCAAGCTCACTTCGCATTTTTATATTCATTGAACGTGCAATATATACGATTATTGAAACGGCGTTGAACTACAAAGTCGAAGGAGATGAAGGACGCGGGATAACGTTTAATAAAATTTTCTACAAAATATTTAGAGCGAAAACGAGGGAAAGTACAGAAGATTCGGGACTTACGCGGCGACAAAATCCAAGAATCAGTGACCCTTGTTTGAAAATGATCGAAAATCTACATGAACATCTGATTTGAAAAACAGATCCCCTTGAAGCTATTCAGACTGTCTTACTTTCTGAAATCTTAAAAATCTCCTAAGCGATCAGTATTCTATCTTATCAAAAATAGATTGGAATCTGAAGAAAAGAAGAATGAAGGCGGAATTTCTCGTCTTATATAAAACCCTTTTTTGGTTTGATATAAAAATCGCTCAAGACAAAACGCGAGCTTTTAGATTGTTTCACGCCCTGCAAATATTTGCTTGACTGCTTAAAATTTTTCTTCAGATTGTAGTAGGTTATTTTCGAGGTTTTTTTTTTCATTTGAAAAATTGGCATTATTTGCAGCCGAAGTCAGATTCTCGTTTTGTCGCCACTGACTGGGAATGTAGCTAATCTGTACCACAGGCAACATCTTCCTAATTGCAAGATAACACAGGGAATCTCAACCGCAATTTTGGCTCTAAATATTAATTTCTTCTTCACGATTAAACGTCAGAAACTCAGCACCATCTGAAAATTGAGACTCGCTGTCCTATTTCTTTAATCATTATAAATTATTCAATGAATACTTTGTACTGTTAATCATTAATTAATGAAATAATTAATTTAACTCCAAGACAACTACACTTAGCAAAAACCTTCATATAAATTGTGCAAAAATGATGTAGCTTTTTAGTCGTTAGGTAGGCCCTTCTTCATCCGAAAAGGCACGTACAGTTACCTACGGAAAGTCTATACGTGTACAAGTATATAATATCATAAATTAATAATCATTTACCATCACACCAAAAGAAAAGAAATTGCCGATAATCTAGGATACGGTACGAATAGCATTAACAGTATTATTCGTAAGTACGTGAGAAATCGCCAAATCCTCATCCGCTTTGATCATATTGCTATAATCGAATTTTTCTTTGATTTTGACTAAATCGTTCGTGGATAGATTAATTCCCTTCTTTTTCCTAATAGAAAGATACTGAACACTAACGTCTGTTACATCGCGTCCTGAAAAAATGAGCTTGAGAAAACGTGAGAAGACAATCCTGAACAAAAAATGGAAGTCAGCTCTCTCCTGTTAATCCTGCGTTTGCAGCGGATTACACAAAATTATGTTTTAGAAATCCTCAACTGGAACATATTTTTTATTTTTACCGTGTTTTTGAGTCTAATAAGTATTTGAATAGAGCACCAAAATACCTGGAAAGCCGAAGTTTCAAATGACAAAAAGTAGAAACTACTACCCAGTAGCATAAAGGTAGTTTACCAGGTCAACTTTTGAAAATTTCCTAGGAAAACTTTCCAAAACGTTCGATTCTAAATTTGAGCTCAAATTCCTCTCATCACATCCCCCAAGATTGAATTTCTACCAAAGGAGAATAATTTTGGAAAAATAGGATTATTTTCACTAGAATATGAATTTTCAGTTGAACTAATTCTTTCTCAGAAGGGAAATGTATGAATTTGTAACGGAATAGTAAAATTTTAAACCAGAGATTAAGCTTCAACTGAAATTAATCAAGAGATTAATTTCCTACAAAGAAAAAGAGTTATCAACAAAGTGCATGAATTTTCAACTGAATAGTTCAACTTTCTGTTAAGGAGATGATTATTTTACCAGAAAGTTTATCAAAGAAATTAATTTTCAACCAAAAATAGGACAAAGAAGAGTTTTTGACCAAAAATATAAATTTTCAATAAAATATGTGCATTTTCAACTCAACAGAATTTTCAAGCAACCGGAAAAAATTTTAAACCGATAGGAACCCGAAGAAAAAATTCAAAAATTTATTTTTAACTGTTATTTCTTTTTATTTGAAAAGTTCACTATTGTAGTTCTGGTTCTGAATTCGTCTTTTCTGGTTCAAAATTCTACTTTATTTGGAAACAGAAAATTTGGTTTAAAATTATTTTTCCGGTTCGGAAATTGAACTATTTTGAAGAGCATTCGCCTTTTTGGCTTACAACGTCAACTGCTTGATTGGAAATTCGTCATTTTCAAAGAAAGGTTTAAAATTTTATTTTTTGGATAGAAAATCCAACTATTTTCTAGGAAATTCAACAATGTTCTAGGAAATTTGCCTTTTAAGCTGTTTGGTTGAAAAATTAATCTGCTTTCGCTGACGATTGAATTGTTTTGCTGAAAATTCGTCTTATTTGGTTGACACTACATTTTTCGTGGGGAATTCATTAGTTTGTTTTTCAAACTTTACTGTTTTCCATTTGAAATCATAAAATTTGATTGAATAATACATAAGAAATACATTTCCCCCGGAATTAATCTTACTTTACTGACAATTTCACTAGTTGGTTGAAAGTTGAACTTCTTTGTTGAAGTAATATTTTTTGGTCGAAAATTTCTCTGTTTCTAAATCATTCGTCTTTTTGGATAAGAAGTGCATCCTTTTTGAATTTAAAAAACTATATTCTAGAAAAATCGTCTTTTTGAATTGAAAATTCATCAGTTTATTTCGAAATGCAAATGTTTTCAGTTAAAGCTTAATCTTGTTTGTTAAATAATGAGACCAATTGATTGAGAATTCATCTTAGTAGGTTGAAATTTCAACGATTTTGATGAAAAGTAATTTTTTTTATTCTTGAAAATTAAACTGTTCTGATGAAAGTTCATCTTTCAATGAGAAAAATTCAACAGTATTTTCGAAGATTTCCTATTTAGATTAAAGATTCAATTATTTGTTAGAAATGGAACTGTTGTGGTTTAAGTTTAATTCCTTTTGTTCCAAGTCCGGGCATTCGGTTGAAAATTAATCTCTTTTATATCTAGGTTTTCCTTAGATTCATCGAGAAAAACACATCAAAACCATGTCTCATGTGTCTGAAGAAATGATTAATATTATTCTGAAATGATTTTATTCATTAGCATAAAAATGAGTTCGAAATTATTATCTAGCAAACAAGGCTTGATATTAAAAATATAGCCTAGATTAAGAACCGAAACAAACTGAAATGAATGCTAAAACTTCAAAAAGCAATGGGAATAAATAGTTTCAGGCTCTTTCTCAAAATTTTTAAAATGTTTCGGATTTTCCAGCTTGTTTTCGAAAATGCTAAGACTTCCCTAGGTTTTCCAGGTTTTTTGGCAACCATGGAAATGTATCTCCGTGTCTTGAAGTTATCTTTGCATCTTCATGACAGGAACATACATATGGTCTTATTAACGTCCTTAAAATATTGTGCTCACTGGGATATAGGAAGTTGATATCCAAACGTTCTTTATCTTAAAAAGAACGGAATGAATAAAAATATACAAATCTAGGTAAAAAAATCTAATTGCCTACTTGCAATTATTTTTTCTGACTTTGTCCTTAATAATCTTGAGTCCGAAATCGCAGAGGTCTCTCGTTCAACAAAAGACAAAAAGTCCAAGGACGTAGGCTCAAGTGGAACGTATGAAACTCAAGAGATAATGCCGAACCGATCGATGGTAAAATATCTACGATGATTGGTTCACTCACAGACAATAATGGTGAACTGTACCGCTCCTGAGAATGAGAAGTGATCGCGGCACACTTTAGTTTCCGAGAGGAGATTCTAATCCTTCACAAAGAGACGCTTGACAGTGGTCGAGTGTGAAGTTTCATGATAGTAAGATCGTTCGCTTATCGAGCCCACCTCTCTAGAATGCATTTAATATTTCTATACAGAAATTAATTATAGAACCAAGTACACAAAAACCATGTCTCTTAGGAATTACAGGTTCTGGCGAAGAAAAAATTTAAAAAAAGCGTGACCGAGAGATTGCGCAAAGCAAGAGAGTGGTTATGGTTTTTCAGACATTTTATCAGAATTTATTATTTCGTGTAAACGTTTATAATAATAATTATAATTTACAATTACGATGGTTGATGATAAATACAAATAGAACAACGTAATTCGGGACGAGGGAAATCGAGGGTGATGGATAGTGTCGTTTGTGTCGATGAGGAGAGGATTCGCGTGATGTGAGTCGATTCGGAGAAGAATGACGCGCGTGTGATAATATAATTCTCAATTGTCAGTAATTGTAAACGCACTCGACACGTCTCGTGGAGGAAGCTCCCAAATATAAAGTAGAAAAGAATATATATATATAAAAAAAAACATTATCCAATATAACACTGGAGTAGATGAAGAGCGAGATAATTGCCGCTAAATGTGTACATTCGCTCTTCCGCCGTCGAGCGTGAAACTCGAGTTATAATTGCGTTCGGGGTTTAGGAGAGACGACTAATTGAGAACTCCAAAGGAAATCGGGAGAGGGTTTCAAAAGGAGAATTACATGGACGTAAAAGTACATTCAAAGGCCCGCTGGCGCGAGTTCTCATCCGAAACTGACCCTCCACTGACACCAGTTGGCCTGACGAGTGTGCTAAAGAAAAAAGAACCAAGAATCCTCGAAGGCTTCATAAAATGTAACGCATTTTTGCTAGACATGCTTCCTCTTCATCGAGCAACGAATACCCACGATCTGGTTTGCAATCCAGATTTCTCTCGCGAAAATACTATTCCTGCTGACGAGCTTCCTTGGATTGTGCGTTGCTCTCTGCCGAGATCTCTTTGTTGCGACGGACATCGATACATCGAAAAAATACCAACACGAAGACAGCAAACAGTGTAATATCAATTATCGTTAGATGTTTTCTGTAATATACATTGTGTCACGTGTCTGTGTGTCGGTGTATCGCTAGTGTGTACACACGCGTATATACTATAATGAAAATATATGTACGCATATTTAATAGAGAATCAGAGGAGACTCCTCTCGAGGCATTGCTCGAGGATAATGGCGGTAGTGAGCTTGCAGCAACTTTACTTTGGAATGCTATCTAATAACATCGGAAAACAGGCAACGGCCAGTCAAATCTTCATTCTTGATTATTAATGAGAAAAACGCACAACCAAATACTGAGACAAATACAACTTACAAACTTTTAAAACCTTTTATACTTTCACGATTGTACAATTGACAAAATTATCCATAACAAAGGTATTTCCAGGCGAAGACGTTGACATGCAGTTTTACTGGCACTCCTTCTTTTTTGCTAATAATGTTCACCCTTTTCACAAATCATCTTTCCATTCCCTTTCTTCGCACGGAAATACTTTTGACTATCATTAAAACTGATTTCAACTCTCCCAGATGAACACTTTCGAATCAATAATGATGTACTCGGTAAACCAGAACATACTTCTTAAATCTCCTTTACTTTGTCACTTAATTAGTTACAAAATAACGCTGGTAACTAAAGTACATCGGGACGATTAAAAAATGTGCTGGAGAGAAGCGTCTCGCGGCATGGAAAGAAAGAGAAGTGAGGGAAAAAGACGTGTTGCGTTGTGCGATGTACGTTTCCGAGCACATCGAACGCGAAATCAATCCACCACTGATGTTATTTGGAACTTAATAACTTCATGTATTTGTTTGTTACTCTCCTTATTCCTCCTGCGCTTTCCTCTTGATATAATATCGTATTCACTAAAGAAATGTGAAATTTAATTTAAATGACAACTGGCTATAATGTAGATTTTCTTGCGGGCTATTCCGTCTCTTCTCTTCACATCTTGGTGATTCCACTGCTACACGGTAGCGTTTGAGTGAAATAATATTACGAATAGATATCGCATTTAGTCGAGGGACGATGCTTCTCTCCTCTTCCCGTGTGACTTGGTGCGGGAAAATTTGTATATCTTCCAAAGCAAAGCCTCGCTTTCATTTTTGTTTTTTTCGTCTCCTCTCCGCTATTGTCGTCGATGATCCCCAGAAGTACGAAGAGGAAAACGTTGACGGAAGTCCAGCTTCTGCGCCTCTGATCAAAGATAGGCTGGAGGATTATTGAGTTCGGAAACCGGCGCAGCAGTTACTTCGGTATTCGGGAGCAGCGTGCGTTTGTGTCAGGAGAGAGAGAGGTCAGTTTCCGAGGAGGAAGTAAAGGAAATGGAAAAAAGGAACGGGCGAGAAGGATTTTTTTGTAGGGGAAGGTGGAAAGCAGGAGAGGATACACGAAGGACAAGAGGACATATGGAGAGATGGTGGGTGGATGGATGGCTGAGTGGTAAGGTTGGTGGGTGGTGAGCTCTTGAAAGGACGGGGACGATAGAGAATAGGATGTTTCTTATTAGATTAGAAAGGGTAGGACTTAAGCTTAGGAGGGTTAGTTGTCGCCGGTCTCCTGTGGTTCGTCCCCATCGCCCTGCGTGTCACTGGTCCAGAGAGTGAGGTTGTCGCGCAACAGCTGCATGATTAACGTGGAATCTTTGTAGCTGTCTTCGTTCAATGTGTCCAGCTCCGCGATCGCGTCATCGAACGCCTGAAAACAATTCAATTTGTTAAAAACCAATCTATACACAATCAGTAGGGTGGGACGGAATTATTTTTTTTATTAAAGGGGTATAGAAGCTGTAGCTTAGTACCTGGATCTTTCACAGAAAGTTCCAGAGAGAAAAATGTATAATCTATGTGCACGCAACGACGATAAAGCTCGAAATTATGAAAAATTGTAAATTTTTTGTTATTTTGGCACGAAATCAATTTTTTAATGGATGAAAAGATCTCTCGAAACTAACATTTACAACTATAATTATTATCCGGAAATTATGAGGCCATGAAAGATACATATACATTTTTTGAATGATGTATAGGATTCTTGATTTTCAACCCAAAAAAATGAACTTTCAAGAAAAAAAAAAGAATCATTCATTCAATCAATAATTTTCGATTATAGAAAGATGGTTTTTAACCATGAAGGATAATTTCATAACAGTTGGATTTACAGGGAAAAAAATCAACTAAAAAGTTGCATTGGCAAACAGTTTAATTTCCAACGAAATAGTTGAATTTTTAACCGAAAAGTTGAATTTTTAGCCGACAAAGATGACTTTACTACCACAAAAGATCTATTTTATCCCTAAGAGACCAATTATCAAGAAATGAGTTGATTTCTCAAGCTAAAAGTCAAATGTTTTACGAAACAAATTACTTTTTAGCTTCGAAACTCAACTTTTTTGTTGAAAACTTATCTTTTATGCTATAAAATTTATATGCTTTAGTTGAAATTCCAACTTTTTTCTGAAAATTCGTTTGTTTCTTCCTCATAGAGGAAGTTTTTGGGAATGAAAATTTATCTTCTCGGATAAAAATTCCCGTCTTTTGGTTATGAAATCCACATTCTTCGGTTAAAAATAACTTTTTTCTTGAAAATTATCTTCATTGTTGAAAATTCATCTTTTATAGTAGGAAAGTAATTTTTTTTTGGTTGCATTATTTTTTTTTTTGAAATTGAAATTGTTCCTGGTTGAATTTTAATCTTTCTTGTTCGGAAATTCGACAATATGGTTGAAAATTCATCTTTTTTTAGTGAACGTTCCAATGTTTCGCTGGAAACTTAATTGTTACGTTGAAAATGTTGTTTTTTTTCTAGGAAGCTCAACTATTTGGATCAAAAAGCTACTGTTGGATTGAAAATTGATTTTCTCTTCTGAAATTCCACTAGTTGGTTTAAAATCCATCTTTCTCGGTTGGAAATGATATTTTTGTTTTAAATTTATCTTTTTGGGATCAAGGTTAACCTTTCATGTTGAGACAGTCACCTTTTTTTTTATAGAAAATTGATTTTTGTTGTTGAAAATTATCACATTGTTCAAAATTTATCTTATGGGGTCAACAAAAATCAGTCTTCATAATAGTACAAAACTATGATTTTACATAATTCATTTGAATAAAAAACAATTCACGATGTATAGGAATTTGTTTATTGCTGTACAGCTTACGGAGGATGATTGTAGCTGTGAGATTCAACTTTGAGAACCTTTTCCATTCATTAAAAATGTGTTATCAATAAAGAAATGTCATTTAATCAACCGAGAACATAATATTCCTCATTATTTTAACGTTTAAGAATAATTTACGATGCATATGGATTTTTATATTATTGCATAATTTTTAGATGATAATAAAAATTACAAATAATATTTCTAAGAAACCTTTCCTCCGATTAAAAAATTGATTTCGTTCCGAAATAGCAAAAAATACGCCATCATTAGTTATTTTGAACTTTGTCGTCAATGCGCGAACATTAATATACATCAAAATCTCGTGTCACGATGTTTGAAGTCACAAAAATTCAAACTGATCTTGATGAAATTTTGTATACTGTGTATAATTTAGCCAACTTAAGGCATAGGATAGTTTCTATCTCGATTATTATTGTCAATATTTTTTACTGCATATAACTGTTTACTATAAGACAAAGAGTTATAATATTTGTAAATTCCATAAGTTTCTAACAGATGGCGGTGTAAGTTAGTTTATTGACCGACACTTTAACATTTTACGTTTTCTAGGTTGGGTAAGCAGCCAACAGATGGCGTCATGATTCGATTTATTGATGCGACAATTTACTTCACGTCACATGTGTTTTTAACATTCATATACGAGCATAATTTTTCTATTTTATTATAATTGTGCTGGGCATCGTTAATACACAACATTTAGTGTGTAATTTTAATCCAATTTTATGAATTTTCTCATCGTAATCAGGTACGAAACTACAACTTTTGGACTACCTCCGAATTTTAAAATGTAATAAAATATATTTTCTCGACACGAATGTGGAAAATGGCGGCTTTTGTAGCTTGCAGCCCATTGCGAAAATGGCAATATGCAGCACACTGTGGTGTAATATTTAAAGGAGTCCAATCAAAAATGCGAAAGTAAATTTTACCTGTCAAAATTTAGTTTCGTATCTGCGATAAGATGGACAAAATTATTTTCGCACCCGGAATTGGTAAAATTCAAATACAGGGCGCATTATTTTTGTCTCTGTGATTGTTTAGAATAATACAGCAGATATTGGCGAGCATGTATCAATGCTGTCATCTTCCCTCTTTTCTCGTGTTACCAACCCAAGAAACCAAAATGCCATATAAAACGCACAACTTCAGATTAGCAAAAACTTAGGTTATGTGTAATCCCTCAATCGGAGATGCTCAACCCGCCAAATTTCCACATTCTTTTCAAGAAAAATAGTATGGAGAATAGACATAAGGAGACCAATCTGTAATGTATGGACTCACCAAAAACGGTCGCTTTTCTGTTGCCACTAACACGTACATATACGCGTGCAGTACATGAACATCCCGAGCGTGGTGTGCCAACCGCATTTGTAAAAAAAAAATGGCCGACAT
>WSXT02000002.1:0-24295 GCA_011762715.2 Neuroterus valhalla
CAGCAAAATATTCAATTTTTCAACAAATGTGGTGAATTTCCAAATAACATTATGAATCTTCAACCAGCACACTTAAATTTCAAAACAAGAAGATGAATGTTCATCCAAAAAGATAAATATTTAACTAGAGCACTTCAAGTTCTAACCATGAAGGTGAATATTGACAAGAAAAGAGGTTAATTTCCAAACAGAAAGTATCATTTTCTAAGAAAAAATGTAATGTTTAAAGAAAATTGTTCAATTTCAAACTCCAAAAATGAAATTATTTTCAACCAAAAATGGAACAGTGACATTTTTAGTTTAAAAAACCAATTTTGAGATTGAGTTTTCAAGAAGATCAATTCCCTTTTACTGAAAAATATTATTAGACGAAAATTTGATTACTTACATTTTAAATTGAAAAAATGGATGTTTAACTAAATAAATAGATTTTTAACGGAAACAATGGAATTTTCAATCGGAATAAATTAAATTCCCAGGAAAAAATTACTTACAACAAAAAAAACGAACTTTCAAAATAAAAATATATCCTTCAAAAAACGAAGAAAACTAACTGTCCAACAAATTATTACATTTATGAACAAAATGATGAAGAATCAAATGAAGTTGTAAATGTTCAATTGAAGTGGTTGAATTTTAAACTAGGAAGACAAATGTTTAACTGAAATGATGAACATTTAACTACAACAGTTCAATTTTTGCCAAAAAATTATATTTGAACCAAAAAAATACAATTTTCAAACAAAAAATATAATTTTCCAACAGAATGGGTAAAATTCGAACCCTAAAAATAGAAAATTTTAAACAAAAATGGAATAGTGACATTTTTGGCTCAAAAGATTAAATATAAACCAAACATAAGAGGTTTTAACTGGATTAATGTTCGACTAAAATGAAAAATGTTTGACTGTATCACTCGAATTGTTGACCGTAAAGAAGAATTTCTGAAGAACAATATCAACTTCCGGAAAAAGATATTTCCCTACGAAAAAACGATTTTTCACCAAAATATCTTAAGTTTCAACGAAAAAATTGAATTTTTAATTCAAAAAGACAAATTTTCACCGAAATGTCGAATATGGATTGATTTTTAACAAAGTAGTTACAATTTCAACCAGAGACGAATTTTGATTCAAAATAATGCAACTTTAACAGAAAAAGTTGATTTTCAACAAACAAGTTCCAATTTTAAACAAGTAGTTGATTTTTTAACTCAAAAAGGATGGACTTTCAATGAACAATGTAAACGAGCTTTCTATCATAATTCAGAAAGATTTCTATCTCGGAATACTACTTATACTTTAAAGAATGCTTGAAGTACTTTCATTATTTAAAGCAAGGAAAAGGGAGCTTTAAAATTGTGCCGAATTTTAAATTTTACAGAATTCCTCTCTTCTAAATCCGAATTATAATTAGTTTAAGAAGTTCACGTTCCATGTACAAAATTCCCTGTTCTAAGTGAAATTATACTTCTTCACTGCAACTTACTGCCCTAGAATAAAAACTATAATTATTTTCTGAAATTCCCTGTCCCAAATTAGACAAATGAGGAAAAGACAATAAAACGTGATAAATACATTTTTTTCCTAAATTGAGATAATAATCATTATAAAATTGATTATATTAATAATAATAATGAAAAAATCTCACAGAGCAACAAATTCGCAAATAATTTTTCTTATTATGGAGGAAAAATTCTTCCTCTAATGAAGTATAGATATATTTAAATATTAAGGGAATGAAATTAAAGAAACGTTACATTCTTTGAATCAAAGTTTGTAGTATATGTATAATGAGCAGAGTATACATCACACGTGTATAAAATTTAATTATTATATTATAAAAAATGGTATATTTTATATAACATTGACTAGAGATTAATGCGAGTGATCAGTTGGTCGTGGGGGCATGAGCATGAGCTTTGGACCCACGCTACTGTCTGGTTGTGGGTTCGATTCCCGCCTCGCACTCTGGAAAAGCTTCGGCGGGCCACGGAGTCGTGCGCCCGGTACCTCTAGAGTTCTCTAAGTTCTCCAAGTATTAAGTAGCTGTTGCTCTTGGTGGTTCGGAACCCACCGCAAACTGTAGGTCCCCCTCACCCCTGAGTTAGCGGTGAGGTGTGCAAAGGAATAGAGAGAAGGTTATGCTGAGACTCTCAAAACCCGTAACAGGGAGAGAGTATAAACAAATATTCCAGACTAGAGATTAATGCATGTCTACATATCATACTTGAAACTGACAAACTTTAATAATTCAACTTTTTTGAAATTTTAATCTCCAATTGGTGACTTTGAATACGCCATGAAAATCGCGAAATTAGAAATGGAAAATCCTATATGTTGAAAACAATTTGTTGCAAATTTGGCTAATTGTTCAACATTTGTTCAAAATTTGTTCAAAATGGTGTTTTGATTATCTAATTTCAAATTTCTTATCCATATACAATCTGTTACGTGGAGTGTAAGGTAAACAAAAATGAACAAAATGCGAAAAATAACAACAAATAAATGAGGCAACATCGTTCATTCAAATTTGGTCTCTAAAAATGAAACTGATTATACACTTTTTTTATAAAAAAGCATTTTGTTCATAAATGCCAAATAAGTGAATTTGTATATAAAGATTGTTTATAACAATGGCACATGTTGTTTCATGGAACTCTAATGTGTATTATTCTCGTTCTTCGCGTAAAAATGAATTATTCCACAGAAAAGAAAAAGTTTTGATCCACAAACATCCCAAATAAGTGAATTTGTTTATAAAAATTGTTTGTAACAATGACAAATGTTGTTTCATGGAATTCTTATGTGTAATATTCTTGTTCTTTAGATGAAAATGAATGGTTCCACAGAAAAGAAAATTTGTTGAAACATAGATATGCCAAATAAGTGAATTTATTTATAAAAATTGTTTATAACAATGACAAATGTTGTTTCATGGAATTCTTATGTGTAATATTCTTGTTCTTCAGATGAAAATGAATGGTTCTACAGAAAAGAAAATTTCTTGAAACATAGATATGCCAAATAAGTGAATTTGTTTATGAAAATTATTTATTACAATGACAAATGTTGTTTCATGGAACTCTAATATTTAATATTCTTAAGAGATGAAAAAAAAATGTTTAAATTCAAATTCGAGCTCGACCAAATTGTTGTAATAGACGGAGGCGCGCTATGATCCGCATCAATTGCTTCCTGTTTGGCTTTAGTAATTAGCGTCCCAAATGGAAACTTGCAATTCCTTGCAAAAATCTTTTATGGGAATTAATACATGAATTCTTCCACAATAACTCAGCACTCCCACATTTTACGGCTGACCACGGCTACTTCCGTTTTTTCAATCGAAAGTTGAATCAATAAAAAATATTTTCAGCAATACAACAATAATTGAAAAAGTTAATTAAAATAATAAATATGGATTACTTAATGCATTGATTGGTTGATGAAAAAGATAGACTCTAAATGTGTATAAACGTTTTCCGAAAATCATTCATTGGTTTTAATACAGCACTTCCTAAAGTTAAGGTATGTTTGTGGTGTTGCGAGCGATTTCTCGAAATGTTGAACTTTGAAACCAAAAAAATCCCTAAAAATAATAATAGTTATTCATTTTTTTTATATTTCCATGTAGATTAAACATTGAACAATTGAAAATGCCTAATATTTCCTCAAAAAAATTAGGTCGATTTTTGGACTTTTGCTCGCCTTTTTTCCGATCTGAACCACTGTGCGGCGGTCACGCGACCGCTCTACTTTTTTTAAGTAGAATTTTTAATAGTCTAGGTTGATTCAAGTAAATTCCCGGTCAAGTCACCACCCTGATTTTTCCATTCAGGAATATTGCCTATGTAATATTGGGACTCGGTCTTCCGACTAGTAGACTTCTATTTATCATCCAAGACAGAAATTGGAGATACTGGATAATTTCAATACATTGCTTTGCACATGCTATGCGATAAATTGTGCAAACGCTCTCGAGTCATTCAAGAGTTGTCGGAACAGAGGGTGAAAAAGGAGTATTCCCAAAGGGAGCATAGTTCCACTTTGCACACAATTTCCTTCGGCTAACCGCGAGTCGGTATCTCTGCAGTGCGAAAATAAAGTGTTATGCGGCACTGTGCTTGCAGCCTACATAGATACAGTGCGCGCGCGGCAGTGGTCAAGAAACGGTAGTGAGGGCCCTTATTAACATTTCTCCGGGATTCGAGGCGAGATTAAATTGACAGGGAGGATTTGCGAGTCGTTTGTTACATCCTGGCAACCTTGTCTTTTCACATGCAGGAGGGACCGTAGCCACAAAGCTAATCCTCCGGCACGATCACGAATCGTCTTTTGTATCCTCCTACTCCTCTTATTTGCCTTCAAACGCACTGAAAAAATATTCATTTTATTATTGCTCGAGAGACATTTTTTCAACTATGGAGTCCCTAAGTTGAAACGGATTGTGCAAGTATTCACAGAAAAACTGTGAGATCATTTTTGTTGCAGCTCAAAACAACACTGATTATTTATTTATTACACTTTAACACTTTTTATTTATTAGCTCGAGAATTCCAAGTCAAATATGTGGAGTTTTGGCACACGGAAAAATACTTCCAACACTTTCAGTCATAATATCTGGCGGGTTTGTGACAGCTTCATATATAACACCTTGGCAAGTGGCCCATCGTAAATTGGTCAAGCCACGCTAATCTCGCCGAGGGCACGAGAAACTTTTTAATCGCAGATGCTTAAAGAGACCGACTCATTTTACCCATGTAGAGCATGCAGAGGTATGAAAGTCTGGTCAAGTCAGGGCACAGTTCTTTTTGCGATAAGTAAGCAGAGAACATAGTTGCGAGATACATTCGCGACACACAGACTTGTTTCGAAAGTGATATATATGTAAGATCATTTATAATCAAAATTTTCGCCAGAATGTCACGAGGGCTGCTATATTACATGCAGGCTAACCTATATTAGCCTCTCTTTTGCAAAAACGATGATATGCCTGAAGCATACTCAGAGTTGCGATTGGGTTAAGTTAGGATGGCGCCAAACTTTTGAACACTAGAGTAAATATGCATTGCATGTAAATTCCACACGTCGGAACTCAAACACATAAGCGAGCTTACAAAGAGAAACCAAGTTCTTGGTGGATTATGTGCCCTACTGCCGTTAAAATCTATTTCTAGCAGTATTCTAAGTCTGTCCAACCAGCAAGAGATGTTGCCACCATCTTATTAATGCGCTTCTCTGAGTCTGTCTCTTTCTCTTATATGCAGCATATCGATGCTGTATGGTGCGACTTCGCTCACGGTGGACATACACACGGAAAACGTTGTAAGAAAAGAACCATGTCTATAGGGAAAATGGGGCTAACAGCTGCATCTTAGAGGTAGTTCATAATAGAACACGGATAAACTTGGATTCACGGCTCAACTCTTCCGTTGCCGACGTCGTCGACGTCGTATCACTCGCATTCAACTAAGTATTTACGATCGAAAGAAAGAGGGAGGACATTTCACGGAGACATTCAGCATTGGAGTTACGGAACTAACTAGAGAGACCTAGGATGATCAATTATTTCTTCACTCCTATATCCTTGCAAACGTTCTCAAGAAACTGACCACTCCTCAGTGATTTAACAACACTATTACTGCTTTACAGATGACTAATTAAAGACCGCTGGTAGTGTGTTGATTAGCCCAGGACTTGATTCTAGAAGTTACTACTGTCCACTAGTAGGTCGAATGAGACAGTATAATAGAAAGCATTATTTCCTCTCTTGCAATTTTACAACAGACTTAACAGCCGAATAGGAAAATTCAGGTGGCCAAAGTAGGCAAAATAAGATATTTTAGTTTGTACCCTCGGAAAGTTCAATTGTGACATTAAGGTATCCTACACACAAAAATGAGAAAATCAATAAGTACATTTAAAATTTGTAAGGCGGCTTAAATCGCAACAGCTGCACCGTTCCGACGCTTGGTCAGTTTCCTGGTCTGGGAATGAGCCGTGACTAGATGTAATGTACTCGTCTAAACTATATAATGCCGATTCACGCATAATGAACTCAGAGATGATTACGACACCTGGAGACTAAATAAATAACAGAATAATACTCTACTTGTGCCTGAAACTACTTCAACGGTAGCGATAAATAATATTTCGGATACGAAAGAGAAAGAATTTATCAAATTCAATTATCAGAATGGCGATTCGACGGACGGATTCGAATTCCCGGTCATTTCCCGGTTTTTCACGGTCAAGTTTTTCAGTTTTCCCGGTCAACTAGAAGTAACATATTTATATTTGTCGCAAAACGCTAAAATTATTTTTATTCAAATCTTAACACCCTTCAACACAACAGATTAAACACTGCAAAATAAATCATTTCTTGAAGAATACTCTAATTTAAAAAAAAAAACATATCAACTTTTTTACAAAAATTGGAACAGTTAAACTTACAATTGGAAAAATTAATCTTCAATAAGAAAGAAAAATGGATTTCTAGCAAAACAGTTCATTTTCAAACCAATGTAATGAATTTTCAAATAACCTTATGAATCTTCAACCAGAACAGTTGAATTTCAGATCAAGAAGATGAATTTTCAACTGAAAAAATAAAAAATTTAACTGGAGCACTTCAATTTCCAACCATGAAGGAGAATATTCAAACAAGAGGATTAATTTCCAAATAGAAAGAATCATTTTCTAAGAAAAAATGTAATGTTTCAACAAAATAGTCGAATTTCAAAGTCAAAAATATGATAATTTTCAACCAAAAATGGAACAGTAACATTTTTAGTTTAAAAAACCAATTTTAGAAAAAGCATAGGTATTTTATGAAAAAAAGAATCTTCAACTGAATGAGTTGAGTTTTCAAAAAGATGCATTAACTTTTACTGAAAACATAATAAAAGGATGTTTAACAAAACAAATAGATTTTCAACTGAAACTATGAATTGAAATAAGTTAAATTTCCAGTTGAAAAAAATCACCTATAACACAAAAAACTAATTCTCAACAAAAAAAAAAATCCTACTTTTTAAAAAACTTTTTTTACATTCTCACAAGCAATGATGAAGAATCAAATGAAATTGTAAATGTTTAACTGGAGTAGTTGATTTTTCAACCAGAAAGAAGAATTTTGAAATTAAATGAGGAACATTTAACTAGAATAGTTCAATGTTTGCCAAAAAATTTATTTTCAATCAAAAAATACAATTTTTCAACAGAATGGTTGAAATTTGAACCATAAAAATAGATATTTTCAAACAAGATTGGAATAGTGACATTTTTGGATTCAAAGATTAATTTTAAACCAAACATTAAGAGTTTTCAACAAGATCAATGTTCGACTAAAATGAAAAATGTTTAATTGCATAACTTGAATTGTTGATCTTAAACGAGAGTTCTTGAAGAAGAATATTGTCTTCCTAAGAAAACGATAGTTATCTACCAAAAAATCAATTTTTCAACAAAATCTGTGAAGTTTTAACGAAATAATTGAATGTTCAATTCAAAAAGACAAATTTCAACCGAAATGTCGAATTTTTAACTGGGAAAGATCAATTTTCCATAAAAATTAAACAGTTGAATTTTCAGTTGAAGTAATTGATTTCCAACCAAACTAATGAATTTTCAGGCATAAGGATGAATCTTTAACGGGAATAAACGCATTTTAAATAAAAAAATGAATTTTTAACGATAAAGAATTATTTTATACAAAGAAGCCAATTTTCCCACGAAATGCACAAATTCTCATAGAAATAGTTCAATTTTAAAATTAAAGAATCGATGTTAAACTAAATACTTGAATTTGCACAAAAAAAAGAATCATTGATTTTTAACAAAGTAGTTACAACTACAACTAGAGGTGCATTTTGAATCGAAATAATACAACTTCAACAAGAAAATTTGATTTTCAACAAACATGTTTAAATTTCAAACAAGTAGTTGATTTTTAAACCAAAAAGACGAATTTTTAACTGAAATGTTGATCATTTAACTAGAATGGTTCAATTTTTGAAAAAGAATAATTTTTCAACCAAAAAGTACCATTTTCCAACAAATTTGTTGGAATTTGAACCATAAAAATGAAGATTTTCAAACAGAAATGGAATAGTGACATTTTTGGCTTGAAGAACGAATTTCAAATAAAACATAAGAGTTTTCACCTAGATAAATGTTCGGCTAATATAAAAAATGTCTGACTGTATAACTTGAATTATTAACCATAAAGAAGAATTTTTTAAGAAGAATATTAACTTCCGAAAAAACAGATAATAAGTTAAGTTTCAACGAAATAATTGGATGTTCTATCCAAAAAGATAAATTTCAACCGAAATGTCGAATTCTTAACTAGAAAATATCAATTTTCCATGAAAATGAAACAATTCAATTTTCAGTCGAAGTAATTGATTTTTAACCAAAACTGATGAATTTTTTCTGGTATAATGATGAATCTTCAAATGAATAGATGATTTCCAAACAAAAAGATGAATTTTTAACCATAAAGATTAGTTTTCTACAGAAAAGGCAAATTTTCAACGAAGTACATAAATTCCCAAAGAAATAGTTTTATCTTCAGAATCAAATATCAATGTTCAACCAAATACTTGAATTTTAAACAAAAAAAGATGAGTTCATTTTTAACAAAGGAGTTACATTTTCAACCAGAGGTGAATTTCGAACCGAAATAATGCAACTTTAACAAGGAAATTTGATATTCAACAAACTAGTTTAAATTTCAAGCAAAGAGTTGATTTTTTTACTCAAAAAGGATGAATTTGCAATGAAAAATGTAAACAAGCTTTCTATCATAATTCTGAGATATTCCTCCTACGGGTAAATACTTCTACTCTAAAGACTGCTTGAATTACTTTATTCATTTTACATTAAAAAGAGGAAACTTTAAAATCGCGACGACTTTTCGATTGGAGGAACAATTTTTTTAAATTCCTCTCTTCTAAATCCGAATTATAATTAGTTTCAAAAGTTCACATTCCATGTAAAAAATTCCCTGTTCTAAGTGAAATTGTACTTCTTCACTGAAACTCCCTGACCTAAAATAAAAACTATAATTAATTTCTGAAATTCGCTGTCCCAAGTCAGATAAATAAGGAAAAGCAAATAAAACTTTATGAACACATTTTTTGGAAAAAAATAAAGATTATTATTATTTCTGTAGGCTTGGGCTATCATCAATTCGATTATCAAATTTGAGTCAGCTAAAAAAATCTCACAGAGCAACAAATTTGCAAAACGCTTTTCTTATAATGAAAAAAGAAGAAATTCTTCCTCTCATGACGTATAGATATATTTATATATTTTGAGAATCAGATTAAAGGAGCGTTTCATTCTTTAAATGAAATAATAAGATATCTTTCTGGGTCTAGGTTGAGTCAAGTAAATTCCCGGTTTTTAATTAATTTCCCGATCATTTCCCGGTTTTCCGGTCAAGTAATCACCATGGTAACTAAAGTTTATTAATATTACTCTTATCTTTTAATTCATGTGTCTAATATTCTCTTGAATTTAAGAACAGTCGAATGAATGGAAAGAAAATGAATTAGTTTTAGTGAAATACAAGAGAATTCAGCAGGATTTGAAGGGAAATGAAAAGGACAATGAAATTTCGTAAGAAGTTGGGTGTACGGAAAAAAGGTCCCGGGCCCCCCCCCCCCCCCCCCAGATTAGATCCCTTTTCCTCGCTAGGACATTTTTTGTCACATTTGGATGCAATATTAAAATTGATGTGAATTCACTGTTTTTAATTTTTTTCGGAAACTAAATTTGACCAGGTAGGCTATTTTTTGACAAACGGCTTCAATTTTAAAGTCTCTCAAACTTACTTTGGAAACGTGAGCATCAGGGCAGCAGCTCGATCGATGTGAGGATTGGAGACGACTGTTCCCAGGGGATGAAGGAGGTCATCATTCTGCATGTCCTCTGCATAAGTCCACGTGTAGAGCGTCGTCGCACCGGTTTTGAGCTGGCTTTTAAAGTCGTAAATCGTCGTGTTGGCCCAACAGAGGGGATTTATGAAGTACTCTTGTTTCGAGTCCTTCACCAGTCTTCGACTTTTGAGCCCTTTTGCAGTCTTGCTGATCTCGTAGAGCACGAAGCAAAGCCTCGCCATTCGAGGTATATCTTTGACTTTGATGTCAAACTTGAGCGTTTCTTCCCATTCGCAACTTCCATCCAAAGTCACTACTGTTTCTTTGGTTTTCTGACTTTCGCACAGGGATTTTCCACCATGGAAAAGGCCAGCTTGTAGACCAATCTGAAACAAGAAGAAACATTTTTAGATTATAATAAACAACACTGTAAAAAAAAGTGGTTTAAAATTACCACATTTATCAGTAGACACATGAATACCAGTGTTTACAGTGGCAGTTTTACTAAAATATTTGAAAATTATTCTGATACACTAAAATCACATACAGATGGGGAAATTCTCGTAAATTTACTTTCAGAGCAGTTTGATTTTACGCTTTTCTTGTAAAATAAACAATCAAATATCTTCTGAAAATCTGAAGTTGGCTTTTCGCATGAAACAATAAAACTACACAGAAAAAAAAAGTTTTTCTCCACCTAGGAAATTTTTTCTTCCCCTAAAGGAGCTGGTATTTTAGTTATAAAAAAACCAAAGTTTTTTTCCCTCACTTATAATAAAGCTGATTTAAAAAAAACTCAGGTTCCTTGACAGCAAAATACCAAAATAAAAATATGGCTGACTTAACCTCACTTGGTTCGCACAGATTCAAGTGATAATCATTTTATATTATTATCGGCCTTTTTTATTATGACTAATATATCAAAAATTGAATTGATAATTAAATTATTAGAAAATTCAACTTTCAGTTACTTTTAATGGCTTGATTTATAATTTTATTTTGATACAATAAATTTGTACATGGAATCACCTATTAAAAACTTGCAAATTCTTGCATGTTAAACTTAAAGGTTTAAAATGAAATAAATTATCATAGCTAATAATAGAACAAACTGGCAGCATATCTGTCACTTCATAGACATTTTCATGATTTCAAAAAATCGTTTTCAGTTTTTGATAGATGAATAGATTTGGCTATGGGAAAAAACTTCTTTATTTTCAGGAGAAAAATATCAGGTTTTTATTATTCAGAAACTTATACGGGACATTAAAAACTAGGATTAAAATATTTTGTATTCTTGTTGGAAAAAACTTTTTTTTCTGTGTATGCTCATGATTTTGCAATGTTTTGAATTGAATAGTTTCAGGTCAAATAGTCGAGAATTCAAATCTACAATTTTTTTGCAGTTGAATAATTTTATTTCGGGAGGGTTCTAAATGGAATATTTTCTAAACGAAAGAGTTGAAAAATGAATGATTCCGAAGTATATCAATATCTGAATTCAAAATTGAACATTTTTAAAGAGAGCATAATTTCAAAATTATAGGAATTTAAATGATGCAATTTCTGATTCAAAGCAAATTTCAAATTTTCGATTGTCATATAACGTAATTTATTCTATTCCCTTGTATGAGGTTATACAATCTTGAAAGTTCTGGAACAAAGTTTTTTTTTCGAAATGTTATAATTCGAAGGTAAATTTAGAAATGTTTATATTTGCCATATACTGATTAAAACTTATTCAATTTCGGAATGAAAGACTTTGAATGCGTAATTAATGTTTATTTCCAAACTAGAAGCTGGAAATTCTGATAGATTCGAAAACCTCCCCATTCGGGATTTCCAATATAAAATTATTCAATTGTGAACGATTTTTATTCGAGAATCCATTCTCCCAATTCGAAAGTGTTGTTTTTTATGAAATTTTGATCTGCAATTTTTGAATATTGAAAGATAATAATTTAAACTTGATCAATACTCCATAATTCTATGAATTATTCAGAATGTTCTGATTTGTACAATTTTTTAGTTTAATTTCTTATATTTTAATTTAAGGTCATATTCTCAAATTTTGAACGCTTTGAGCTGAAAAATGTTTCTTTTCAAACACTTTACAAATTCAAAATATTTTGAACCTACTCCATCTAGAAAAGTCTTATTTTCCAGAATTGTGATCTGCAATTATTTGAGTTTGAACGCTTGAATCAGAAAATGAATAATTTAAATTCCTACCATTTTTAAATTACTCTCTTTGAAAATGTTCAATTTTGAAATCAGAGATTAATATACTTCGGAATCATTTATTCTTCAACTCTCTCGTTTAGAGCACATTCAATTAAAAACCCTCCCAAATTAAAATTATTGAACTGAAAATAATTGTAGTGTAGAATTTTCGAATATTTGATCAGAAACTATTCAATTCGAAACATTCTTTTTGGGTATTGCTGATGAGTGATGTACGCCAGTCAATTTCATTTATTTTGTTTAATGGCAGTGCCATATTACAATATATTGTAATATGGCACTGCAATCACTGCAATTTCACATTGAACAGTGAAGGGACATTTAAAAAAAGAAAATAGCATCCGAAGAAATTTACCTCTACAGTTCGATGAGCAGCGTCGCAATTGAGTCTCGAAATTCCATTGACATTGAACATAAATTGGTCTTCTATTTTTAAGACTGAAATATGTTTTCCCTTTTTACGCAGCGTTAATGTAGAGAAGGAAGGTCTTGCACGTTTTAAAGTATCAGCTTCGGGGTTTTCAAATGCATTTTCTTTGTCAGTAGGGACATTTTCTACGCTGAGAACTAAAAGAACTGGTGTGCTGTCCCTTGATAAACATTCTTGAATGTAAGTGAATTGGATTAGAGGATATTCTCCAATAAGGAATTCTTCTTGTCCACAGACTTTCAGTATAAAATCGGCAGGTCTCTCTCCTCGTGACATCATTGTGTTTGCTCTTTTGTTCACAATTTGCACAAGCAACTGATGCGGAGTTGTTGAATGGGACACTTGAAAAGTGAAGGTCGTCTGCAAATTAGGAAGATAATCTTATAAATAGAGCCATCTTTTTGCAAGGAAAGGTTTAAGACTTCGGAGAATCATAATTCATCCATTTTTGAATGATTATAAACTTAGAATAGTTATTATTTCAATGTACTATAAATATTTGGAACATACAACTATACTCTTGAAATGTCTGTGTTGTAAACTGAAATTATTAATTTAATAATTAATTAATAGATAATAAATTAATAATTTCCCTAGTTTCTCACACATTTTACACTTTTTAGGACATCTTCATAAATTCCTAAAAAGTTCCACAAGTTTCCACTTTTTTTCAATAATCTTTATGAGTTTTCATACACTTTCAAAACCTCCATAGATTTCCGCAGTTCCACAATTTTTTGAGAATCTTGATAAAATTCCATGGATTTTCAAAACTTTGATCAATTTTTCCGCAAATCGATAAATGTTTTCTCTTTGCCAAGTCAGAAAATCCTGTTTGCAGAAACCTTGGAATTGTAGGTTTGTTACAAAAATCGGGTTTCAAAATTCGAGGACATTTGAAGGTTATCCAGGTCAACTTTTGAAAATTTCTAGGACTACTTTTTCCGGAATTTCATTCAACATTTGAACTCAAACTGATTTCAAAGCATTGTACTGTTTATATGAATAATCTAGATATCTAGAAATAAAAAGATGGAATTTCAACCGAATAGAAGAATTTTCAACAAGAAAACGCCATTTTTCGATTCAGAAATATCCATTTTCAGCCAAGAATGTAAATAGTTACATTTTCAGTTAAAAAAAACAATTCGTAACGAAAAAAGAATTTTGAACCAAATGGTTGAATTCCCAGTAAAAATAGACGTGTTTAATTTTCGATTGAAAAGGTTATCCATCACAAAATAGTTGCATTTTCAAGCACACAGTAGAATAGTTATCCCAATGGAGTTGAATTCGAATCCAATAGAACCTAATCAGAAAATCAGAATTTTTTTATTCAAAAGTTGTTCTTCTATTACATTCTTTCTTGATAATTCAACTCTTTTGTTGTTTCAGAATAAATTAGAATTAGAATTTTTATTTAATTTTCAACATTCAAATTCTAATACGAAATTATCAGAAATAAAAAAAATATAAATAAAATTCTTCCCAAATCTTACCACCAGATTCTCGTTTTTTTTTTAATTTCCACGAATCTCGTATTCAAATACACTCTTAAGTAAAATACTTGATTTATTTGAGAAAAAATAAAACCATGTAAAACAGACAAAAATGTAATATCATTCAACCTACAGATATAAAATGTTATATATTTTTTGAAATTTTGAACAAAAGAATGTAAAATTTTTGTATAACTTTGTGAGTTATAAAAATAAACATAGATTGATAAATTCATACAAACATTCAAACAAATGAAACACCAAATAATGTTATCCAAGGAGAAAAAATGCGATTCCCTCTGGCGTTATTCTACCTTACCGACGGAAATACGTAAACAATAACGTTCGGTATTTGAACTGATGTATCAGTGTATTTGAACGACGAGTCGAAGAGACCGTTAAAAGTTCCTTGACTCCGAACTTTAAACCCTTTAAACTCTTGTAAATATACCGAAGTTGAAATAATAGAGTGCATAAGTTTCGACAATTTTACAAAACTGAGAACTTTTTACTCAAGAACCAAAATATCAAGAACTGATACAAAGAATCGAAAAATTGTATACACGGATCCTAACCTCAAAATGTCGGAGGTGTCATTTACAAATAGCGGCATTGAATCGTTATTAAACGAATCTCTGCAAGAAACTTCGGATCTTAGAAATCAGGTGACTAAATTATCGAACAAAAATGAAGAATACCAACAAAAAATCCATGTATTGCGTCGTGAATTGGAATCCACGAGTGCAATGTACAAGGAAGTTAAGGAACTCCTGGAGGAATCTTCGAGGCAGCAGTCCGAAAAAATTGATCAGAAGGTCCAGGAGCTTACAGTTAAGTAAGCAGAATTGTTAAAGAATTTACTTAAATAGGCAGTATTTTATTTCTAAATTCGTAAAAAGGTATTAGGAAACTTTTAGAAGCAAACAATGATTTCAAGTGATTTACAATTAATACTCAAAATTAACCAGAAAAAGTAGTTGATCGTATTTCTATTGGAAATATTGATTCCATTATATTTTGAAAATATTGTTCGATAGTTCTTTTATTATATTTTTATCAAGAAAGACGTTTTTCTTCAAACGAGAAAGTAAATGATATTAAATTATTTCCGGATTTGTTAAGATTTCAGCAATTAAGAATCTTTACTAGATTATTTAAACTTCTGCCGCGAATTTCAATCAGTTATTATATATTTTTAGGCACAATCATGAAAGAAAGTGTTACGAGGCTCGCATAGATGAACTAGAAGAAGATCTTATCTCAAGAATAAACGAAAATGCTGAAATCCGAAATGAAATCGCAGAGTTAAAAATGAAAGTGAAAATGCCAGCTATACAAGAAAACTCAGTTTACGAGGAGGCATCAGAACAGCAAGAAAATCAAATAACCGAACTCATGACTCTTCTGCAAGAAACAAATAATAAGGTTCTTGAATATGAAGAAACTTGCAAACAGCTTGAATCTCAGAATTCCGAAATGCAGAACATAATTCAGGTAACAAATAAAATTGCTTATCTAAATTTTTTGTCAAATCACCTTTAATCAGAGAAATATTTTAGGGTTTCAAAATAAGATTGGAAGAAAAGGACCAATTAGTTGAAATCACTCAGGAAGAACTTGCAGAATGTCGTATAGAGTTGAACGCTCTGAAAAATTCCCCTGTTGTTGGTTCTAAAAAAGGCACGAAATTTTCTAAAAGGAACTTAGAAAAAATATGCAAACAAGGTCAAAAAATTTTATTATCATACAATTATTTACAGGTAATTCTTTATTCGCGGAGGTGGAAGACCGCCGACAAGTGATGTTAGAAAAAATGAATTCAATGCGGTCCAGTTACCACGAAATGAAGCGATCCTATCTTTCCAAGGAGAATGAAATTAAACTTTTAAAAACAGAGAGGGCTGCCTTAATCAGAAAATGGGAGGATTCATCTGTCGAGGCTGTCGAGCAAGAAACTGCGCTTGTTGATGCTTACAAAAACAGAATCGCGGATTTGGAAAAAAAACTGAAAGAAGAACAGAAAAAGCATAAGCAACTGCAAAATGAAGTCCAACAACCTGGTTCCAATATAAGGTAACTTCGAGTAAAAACTGAATTACCATTTTTTTCAACATTGTATATTAAATAGAAATTATTTTCAGTTATTTCCAATCCTTGCTGAACTCAAAGAAGAAAGAAATCGAGGAACTCCGCACGCAAATTGAAGATAACGCAATTCGAACATTACTTGAGGAAGAAAAATCTTACAAATTTGGAAAGCGGTTAAGATACTGGAGATATAAAGCGATGTCGTTGGAGGTATGCATTTTTTCAAATGATGAGAAAATAATTAAATATATTATGGCCTTAATTCATTCTAATTTGCATTAAAAACTATTTATTTCTATTCTAAACAGGCGAGTCTTTTGGCAGTTCAAAGTCAACTACAAACTGATCCAAATTCCTCTTCTATGGAAATTTTGCACTTGATAAAGAAGCAAATGAGCGAAAAAACTCTGAAAGCAGATGCTGATATTGATGACGAATTTGAATTGAGCTTAAAGCCACAAATAGTAGACGAAACGAAAGTCTCACTCGACAGTTTGATTCAACCGAAATCATTCTTCCCTTCGAACATGGACTCCGGAGAAAGTTCAGAAATGTCTCTCACGAATATTATAGATGATTCCAAACTCGTATCAAATAAAAATGGTTATGCATACCAGGATCCGAACTCTTTGAGTAAAATGTCCCACACTGTGAATCGCATGACCGACATGTCAATGACGGAAGTAATTGCATCCCAGGATCCAAATTCTTCAAGTAAAATGTCCCACACTGTAAATCGCATGATCGATATGTCGATAACAGAAGTAATTGAAACGGAGAATCCGAATAGTACATTGAAAATAGAATTCGAAGAGGAACTCAAGAACTTTTTACCGACTTCTGCAAGTTCTTGTTTACAAGAAAACCCCAAATCAAATATGCAAATTGTTCCATTCAATCCAGAGTCTTACACTAATAAGGAAAATATTTCGACTGCGGGCAATGCTTCGATATTAAAATCAGCTTTGTCGAAAACAGCGAAAGGACAAGATGAGATTAAGGGAAAAAAGGCTCTGCGATTTACAGAAGACACAAGCGATCCAAAAGAAGGTTTACTTAAACGACTGAAAAATCAGCAAAAGAAATACCCTGTCCTTTTCATTTCGAGCAAACCGAATAAATGATTTCAGAATTGGATTTTAGCTTCTGGATATAGAAAATATATTTATGTATTGGATTTACTGTTAATAGAATAAATTTATTTTTACAAAAATACACTGAGCTTTCAAATTGGAATTATTCAACTTATAAAGCTTGAAAATTGGAAACTCAGCAATATTTGATGTTTTGATTCGGATTTGTTTAGATCATCACGTCAATTCTGGAGGTTCAATTTTAAAAATATAAAACCATTTGAAATACCAATCCACCTGTCGAATAATAAAAGCAGATGACTCACCTCTGTATTTTCAAACTTGGTCAGCAGAACAATATTTCCATCCTTGAGTCTGGATTCAATGTGTTTCGGCAGGATTGGACTATTCGCTAGCCTTGAGGGAAACTGATACTGTATTTTCTCGGCCCACGATTTCTTTTGTCTACTGAGTGCAATTTCATCCCCAAGAACTCTCATTTTCCATCTAAAGTCGTTGACTTCGGAATTCTTGAGAGCTGAGAATTCATGCAACCCTTTTCCGATCAGAAGACCGATTTGAGAGTCTAGATTTCTGTCTCCTTTCACTCCCTCTCGCTCGATTACTTTCAGTACTGAGCAAAAAGGCTTTATATCGCACAGTCTTCTTGTTTCATCCCGCAACTCCTCTGCTTCTGCGTTCGAATTAATACAAGAGAAAACGTAGGAGGACGCATCTTTCAAAGTTCCATGCAGTGGATACTTGCTTGCTTCGTCCCACAAATCCTGCATATTTAAAAATGCATTAGGATACGGCTTATAGAACTAAATTTGTTGAAAGAAAGATATTTCATGTTTGAGACATATTTGATGTTATCAAAACTTCCGTTGATAATACAAAACCACAAGAGGAATGCCCCACTCAAGTAAGAATTTGATGTTTCACTTCACTGATACTAAGATTATTTCCATAGAATTAAAAAAGGTATAAAATGAATTCCTCCTATTATATGGGTATTTCGAAATGAATAAGAATAACACTTCTCTTAAATTTGAAAATAAAAGGAGGAAAGTAAAATTCGTTCGTAAAAAGTTCGAAATTTCAGCTCCTTTTTTCATAGTCTATTTCCAGGACTTTAATATTAAACCAGAAATTACACGCAATTGAATTCTTGTTTTTCAATTTCTTGAACATAAACTAAAAAATATTCACATCCGAGCTTCCAACAGGCGCGAAAAGAAATATTAAAATTTCGAAAGTCTCTCAAACATTTTAAAGAATCAAATTTAAATCTTAAAAAAAAGTAACGAGAAACGGAAGAAAAAAAAACCTACTGAAGAAAGAAATTTATTTCTCACTTCACTGGTACTATAATTATTTTCATAGGAAAATATATATAAATGAATTTCTTCCATTAGAGTGAAACTTTTCATAAATGAAAGTAATGCTTTTTCTAAATTTAGGAACAAATGGAAGAAAATCAAATTTGTTCATGAAGTTTCAAATTTTTGCTTCTTCCTTCATAAAATCTATTTCCAGAATTTAGATATCATATCAAAGAAATAATATGAATTAAAATCCTGTTTTTAAATTTTTTGATCATAAATCTTAAAAATATTTCCATCGGAGCTTTCAAAAGACGTAAAAAGAAATATCAAAATCGAAGATTTTTCGAAACATGTTGAAGAGCCAAATTTAAATTTCAAAAAGCAACAATGAGATACAACCTACTGATGTAAGACATTGATTTTTCACTTTCTTGATACTATAATTATATCTATGAAGGAACAGAATATGGATGAATTCCTTCCATTATATTGTTATTCTAAAATAATTAAAGATAATACTGTTCTGAAATGTTAAAATTGAAGGAAGAATGCAGCATTCGTCTGTGAAAAGTTTCAAACTTTAGCTTTGCTTTCTTCACGTAATCTATTTCCAGAATTAAGATATCGTATAGAAATCACATACAAATAAAATCCTGTTTTTTTTTAATTTCACGAATATAAATCTAAAAATATTCATATCAAAACATGCAAAAGTCGTGACAAAAATCATTGAAATTAAAAACTCTCCGATACAATTCCAAGAACTAGATTTAAATTAAAAAAAACAGGGATGAGATATAACCTACTGAAGTAAGAAACTGATTTTTCACTTTAAGGATACTATAATCATTTCTATGGAGAAATAAATGAATTCCTATCATTATATTGGTATTTTGGAATAAACGGAAATGACACTGTTTTTGAAATTAAAAATAGGAGGTAGAAAGTTAAAATTTTTTCGTAAGAAGTATCGACTTTTATCTTCTTCATATATGAAAGATATTTTCATAATCTAGATATTGAATCATAAAAATAACATAAAATTAAAATCCCGTCTTTGAATTTATTGAACATGAATCTAAAAATATTTACATCGGAGACTTCTACAGATGAAAAAAAACATTGGACTTGAAAATTCGCCGAAAAATTCTCAAGAGACAGATTTAAATCTTACAAAACAGTGATGAGATATAAATAACATCAGAGAGAGATTGTTTGTTTTGAATGAAATGAGAATTCCGGTTATTTACTCAATTTACAACGAAGGATATATAGACTAGAAAAGATATGCGATTTGAAAAATCTACTTTCTTATTCTAATGAACTAAAATAGAAAATTATCTTAAGTAAACAAACGAAAAAAATAAGAATGAATATTTTCCCCTGAATGTTCTCAAGCTACCAATTTAAAAGTTACAAAACAGCCAAAGACGCAGTATAACTAAAATCTGCGAAGTCTGGATTATAATGAAAAAAATGAATTGTTACCTCTTTGATTTCGGTGAGGGTAGTATTGCGATTAGTCTCCAATGGGATGACGACTCCATTTGGCATAAGACACGTGAGCTCAACAACTTCTGTTGGAGTCTTGGTCCAAAAGTTGTAAGTGTACGCACTAGGTGTGTGAACCATGATGTGGGCTTGTTTTCCAATCGAGGTAGCAAAATTTAATTACCAGTCCACGTTGGACTGTCGCCTATGACTCACAGCAAGAGGATAAACACTTCCAGGAACGGGTGTTCCATATTCCTAACCTCGATAAATTCAGTCTTTGCTCTCGTTTTCGCAAAAAATCTGCTTTGTTTTCATTATGTAAGCCGAAATGTATACGATGTAAGTGTCAAAGTATTTTTTACAGGTTTTCCTGATGCCCAGCACATTAATCGAAATTTCTCATCTCAAACCTTCCAAATTCGAATCACTCAAGGCACAACGAATCCCCGCTTCTACACGCACTGAAAAATTAACTACAAGGCTGTTTTTTCACGCGAGTCACTTTGGATGCAATGAAAAATAATTATCACTGCACACAAAAACAACACGAGGCGGCCATTAGATATTTACATTCCACGACAAACGAGATGAGCAGTTTCCCCCAGTTTCCCTAGGAAAGTCTCTAGAATGCACTAGATTATAGTTTCGAAACTGTCCTCCAGGCGAGCAAGAAGCTAACGCCTTTATTTACATAACCTCAAATTGGGTAGAAACCTGTTTGGAATTCGTGATTTCTTACTTTCTATGGGAATGTGATTTATAACATGTCTAAGGGGTTTGTTCATTCTGTTAAAGTCCCGAGGCTCTACAAAACTGTCGCAGGCGTTGTGCAAAAAGTACAAGAAAACGGAGCAAGTCTCAAACAATTAATTTATCAACAACGACACACGGTAAGTTATCACGTGCTCCAATTTTTTTTGCTTCATAAATAGCAAAAATAATGTTTATTCATTATTATCTTGTTTGTAATCGAGTAGGTGGATTCTCTTTTTAATTATGATTCTTTTCATGTTTTTAAACAAATGTTTGTAATTTTCGGTTAAGATTTGAAAAAATAAATGTTTCAATGCATGCTTTGTGGCATGCAGGACGAAAAATGATTCTCGAAGTTTGTTATATTTGACGACTCAGAGAAATTGAAAAGGAATGAAAGGACTTAAAATCTTTGTTTGATATCAATATAAATTCAGAAGTCCGTTTGTTTTATAAATGCGAACTTAAATAGATTATGGGTTTTATTGTTCGAATGTTTTTAAATTTATATTTGAATAATGTGATTTTATATCTCGGAGCTGTAAAACTATGTAACAATAACATTTTTTTTTTGTTTTTGCAACTATTTTTCAATTCTCAAAATGATCGCAAAAAATTGATATCTCACTCTAGAATTAAAAAATGTCTAAAATCTGTAGAAAAGCTATAAGAAAGAAATAAAAAATCATTTCAGAGTTGACGATTCATCTCTATGGTTGAAAGTTTAACTTTTATCGTTTGAGAATCCATTTTTTCCTTTTTTTTTTGGTTGATATTTCTATCATGTGGTTGAAAATTCAACTATTCCATCTTTGGTTAGGAATTCATTTATTTTAGTAGAAAATTCAACCATTTGTTCTAGAATGTATGTATTTTGTTGTAAATTCGTCTTAGTTGCGAAAAAGAATTTATTTTTGTTAATATTGTAGTATCCGTTTAAAAACTTTACCTTTTCTGATGGAAATTCATGTATTGTGTTGAAGATTCGTCTTTGTGATTAAATATTCAACGTGATTGAAAGTTAAACTTTCCTGTTGGAGAATCATTTTTTTATGTTAAAGATTCATCATGGTAGTTGAAAACTATTTTCTGGTTCATTTGGTTGAAACTTCGACTGTTTGGTTTGTAATATTATCTTTTTCGGATAAAAATGTAACTGATTGGTTGCAAATTCATGTATTTTGTTTCAAATCCGTCTTTATGGTTGAAAAATTAATGATTCTTTTAAATTTTGTTCCAATTAATTTTTTAGCTAAACATTCAACAATGCCATTTTGGTATTGGATGCATATTGTTTAGTTTAGTCATTTTTTAGTTTACTCAACATTTATCATTGCCATTTTTTGTATTTTTATATTTTCCAGTTGAAGATTCAGTTATTTGGTTAAAAATTCATGTTTTTTCCCGAAGATTCGTCTTTATTGGTAGAAAATGAATCTTTTTGAGTGGAAGTACTTAAGTCTTTATGAAGATTCATCATTTGAGTTAAAATTATTTTCTGGTTCATTTGGTTGGAACTTTTACTGTTTAATTTCAAATATTATCTTTTTTGGTTGGAATTTTAACTATTTGGTTGTAAATTCATGACATAAGTCGCCTTTTTGGTTAAAAAATTGATAATTTTGACAAATTTATTTTCCAAATAATTTTATAACTAAACTTTGAACAATGGCATTTTTTGTATTGAATTCATATTTTTCACTTGAAGATTCGACTATTCGGTAAAGAAATCATCCTTCTCAGCTGATAATTCATGTATTTTTCCCAGATTCGTCTTTTGTATAGAAAATTCATATTTCTGGTTGTAAGTTCGTCTTTTTGGTTAAAAATTAAACTAATTGGTTGAAAGTTGAAATCTTCTGTTGAAAATTTGTTTTTCAGTCTAATATTTACAGCTTTAGTTGAAAATTAACTATTTCATTTAATAATCTTTTATTTATTTTCGAATTCAATCTTTTTTTTTTTTTTGTTTAGAATTTATCTTTTCAGTTGGAGATTCAACTATTTACTTTTTTTGATATAATGACAACTATAGTTCCTTTCAAAAAGTAACTTGCTCATCAAATGTGGACATTTAAATGAAATTTACTGAAAATCATGTTCCAGAACTTATAAAAATGAATCATTCAAATATTGAAAAGGATTTAAACACTTGAAACAAATTAGAGTACGAATATTAGAAATATTAAAACATCCTTTACATCCTCGTGATTAATTTCGCAATCTCTCTAGATTCTGACATCAAGTAATCTTCTTAGCCAATCATTCATATTCTGAAGCCCAAAATAAATAAAAAATCCCTAAAAAGTCTGTAAACTTTTATTTCTTGTAACACAGAATTTGCAGGGTGTCTACGCTTTGGCGTTTAACACCGTTCGTCACGGGGATCAGTTGAATCAGCTTATTCGCAAAACCCAAATCCTCTTTAAGGAGCAGCGTCTGGATCCTTGGTTAACCCGAGTTCTCATAACAGAATTATTATGGGGCAAGCAGTGCTTGAAGTCAGAGTCGAAGCCTATCCAAACAGTCCTCTCTTACGAGAAAGAATTGCGAGAAGAAGTGAATAATATCACAGAAGATGTAGACCCTCCCGAAACCCGAAAAGGTAATTTCATTCAAACATCTTTTCTCATTTATTTTTTTCAGAATACTTGCGTCTGAGAGTCTAAAATAGAAGGAGCACTTCCAAATCTATGGTTCTGATTATCCGCAACAGAAGAATCCAATCTAGTCGTCACAGATTGAAAAGTTTTCTATCCTGTATTGAGCAGAAAAATAAACACATCTTCGAAAAGCGATTCGGAAAATAGCGAGGAAGCAGTCATGGGTGAAGCACTGGTTCTCGGATACCTTTTGATATTCAGCACAGCCATGTTTACTCTTCCTTTTGGAATTTTCATCGGTGTTAAACATATAATGGAGCAAAGTTTGAATACTGATAGATTTATGACGAATTGTGTCTCCGTACTAGCAGCTGTGGTGACGGTGAACATGATTATTGCCGGATATGCGTATCTTGGGTTTCAGGAACCTGACGATCCGCAGGAACTTTCGGAAGAGTATTCTGTTTCTAAAGATGAGCTCGATAAAAAGGAGGAGTGAGACTGAACCTTAGAGATGGGAAAATTCTTTTAATATAAGTTTTTTTTCTAATTTTATGTATTATCAAAGAAATAATAAACTTGGAGTAAGGCATTATTAAGGATTAAGGATTATTCCCGATCCCACTTAAAATTGTTCTGGATTAATTTTATTCCTCAATCTACAAATGCTGGTTTACTGGATTAATTTTTTCCAATAATCCACAAAGGTTGGAGGATAATGCTGGATTATTTATTTATTTCTTGCCTTGCGCTGCGTAATAAACATTTGGACCTCATATTTATTGTTATTCATATTCTCACCGATTTCCGATGACGTGTATGAAAAAGTGACATTCTCATCACCGTCATTATCACTTTCATTTTCATCACTCATTTTTTTAGCGATTCATACAATTT
>WSXT02000002.1:24395-34469 GCA_011762715.2 Neuroterus valhalla
ACGCGTGGCGGTCTCGGGTAGATGAGGCAATGAACTTTCGAGTTCCAAATGCTGATAAATAATAATAATAATAATTTGAGGAACGTTTATATTCAGTGATTGTTAAGCAACGAAAGGAACTTCGATCCTTACGCGTGTCGCTTGGACACGTTTACTTTTCCTTCCGTTCTTTTTTATTTATATTCAACGTTATGCTATGTTTTACTTCTACAACGAAACGATAATGAAAAATAACAAAAATAAGGTATCAGGTGTGTGAAAATTGGTTAAAAATTTTGCGAAATGCAAGAAGTATCATTTTCGCAAAATCAATAGGTCGTAAAGGATGCTTGTAAAAATTTCAAAGGGTCACTCGGCAGTTGCCAGTGCTGGATTGCGAGTGCTGTGCCTTCCCAAATTATTCTGAGTTTTGTTGATGGGATGGAAAAGTTTTGGGTTTTTTTTTTCGTTTTGAGGAAAAAAAATCGAAAATTTATTGAGCTTTGTAAGAAATTTTCTTTTCGAAAGTGAATTTTTATTGATAAACTGAAACAAAAACTTCTATGACCTAAGTATTTTTGTGGTAAAATGATACTCGTAGAATTTCGAGAAAATGAAGCATGGGAAAAAACTGCCAAAATCGCACTTTGACTCAACAAAATCTTAGTTCCCAAACAACGAATTTTGACTGAGTGAGATTATCATTTTATATTGTTTATTTAACTAACTTGGTAATATAATTTTAGAAGTGAGTTAAATTAACAGCATTCAGTATAAATCTATATTAGCCAAAATTCGTTAGTTGGAAACTACGATTTTTGAAATCAAAGTGCAATTTTCGTAGTTATTTTAATTCTTTCTTTTTTTGAGATTTATAATTTGACCAAAAATGGTTGTATCATCAAGGTTTTTGTTTAGTCCATCAGCAAGGATAACCTTTGAATCAAAAAATTTATAACTCAATACATTTTTTAACTTTATTCCATTACCTTGCAAAAAAATCAAACATTTCTCGACTCGAAGTTTTCATTTCACGTGAGTTTTTTTATTTATTCATTTTTTATAATTCATGTTCAATGCGTATATAATATTCTTATGTTTTTTAATGTTTGATTATATTTTGAACCATGCAAACAATATTTTAATATTATAAGCAGCATATTTACAGTAGCGTGACATTGTTCAAGAAATATAACGATTTTTTTCTACTTTGTAAAACAAAAAAAAAACTCAAACTGATCAAGAACCTTGAAATTTTATTACAGATTGCATATTCATAAATTAAAGATTGTGAATCTTGTAATATGAATCTTACAATTTTAGTAAATAAGTTCTGTTATCGAATTCCTGTAAAAATATTTATCTCATTCTTCATTTTTGAGAATTTTTCATTTATTCTTCCAACAAACAAGAGAAATGATATGGATAATCGTATAAAATTATGTTGAAAAAGGTAAATAATTGAAATACCGATAAGAAATATTCAAAGTTAATATAAATTATGCACCCAAAAAAAAAATCAAAATTATATTTGATTGAAAAAAAATAAAAAAGGAATAAAAAAAATGTTGAGCTCCATTCCATCAACAAAAATTCTATAGGATCGTGTGAATTACAAATTGTGTCTTGAAAGTTTTTCCATAGCACCAAAATGAAAAAAAAAATTCAATCTAAAACAATTTTCAACACTCTTTTTATTTGTATAATCAAGTTTTAAGCAACAAATAAGCAACATACGAAAAAACACCTAATATAGTAATTTGTTAAACTCATTTTTCTCATGAAAAATGGTATGAACTGTTTTCTTGATCCAATGAAAAATACGACTTTTATTCTCGATACAAGGAATCGCCCTTAATTCAAGATGGCGGACAACCTGCAAAGGGTTAATATGGTACCCCAAAAATGACAAAAAAAATTTTCTTACCCAATGAATTGGAATAATAAATTCTATATATACTGGATTGTTACTACTGTTACAAGCTAATTATATCCAGTTTCATCACTAAGTACACGTTTCATTATGAATATTTTAAAATTTTAATAATCCGGGATATAATTAAGAATCGATTCTCTTTTCCAACTTCTAGGTTTTTACAAAATTTTGATTTCAAAATGCCATGATTTTTTCAAGGTTTCCAGGCATGATTTTGGAAAAAATTCAGGTCGACTTCAAAAATATGCAGTCAATTCTTTTGAATTTCAATACATCCTGCAGGTCGCCAACTAATCCATCAAGAATAGGGTTGTTTCCAAAGTCAGATATCACATCTTCAATGACAGTTCGTACAATTCTTTTTTCATAAACGCCAGAAGAATATTTCTCGTACTTTCGGTACTATTTCTTTTTTTTTTTTTTTGAAGCAGGATTCTTACAAAAATGTATTTAAGGGAACACAATCTTCAAAAAGTAATCCAGACCTGGTAGTATCTGCGTCAAAATGGTGATATAACCTTACTTTTCCACAAACCCTCAATCCATGGCATGTATGCAATAGGAGAGGAAAAAAATTTTATTCTCCTATAAAACAATATTAAGCAAAGGAGTTCTCTCCTTCGAAGTAGCTGAGCAAAATTTGACAAAACTTCACTGTAAAATTATTGTTAGAAGAAAAAACAAATTATTGTTATTATTGCACATTGACTTGAATGACTTCAATATCTGGGAACCCCCGTCACCTTGCTGGTCACGTGATTCCAATTTGAATCAGTGTTTTTATGGTTTTTTAATCTTCAATAATTTTTTTCTTCTGATTAAAGCGACGGAAAAACGTACAACGTTCTTCGAGTTAACCTTAAAAGAACTACTCAAAAATTATTACACCCAAAATTGCGGAACAACCCTATTTCCTATTAGTCATTGCAAACCCTGGAGGAAAACATTTCTAAGCCATCTTACAACGTTCTATAAAAACGTTGTTTTCAAAGATGATTGTAGAAAATCATGAATTTTATAATAGTTTGGCACAAAGAGAGTAGGAATTTCTATAAAGATTTGTGAATAATGAAACCATTGCATAACAGTTTACCAAAATATATGTCTGGAATAAAGAGTATATTTTCATATTTTGTTACGAAATTATACATTTCTACACTTAATTATAAATAGCTACAATTTTCTACTAAGAAAATAGGAGAATTTAAGTACGCCCCCATCAAAAGGTATAGTTTTCATAAGTTTCAACAGATTTTTGTGAGAGATTATGAATTACTACACACTCAATGAATACCTACATATTTCTATGCAAAATTAGGAAAATTCTCAACCCCGAATCGATAGTTTTCTAGAACATTATATAAAAATGTTACTCTTGTAGATCACTGTAGTTTTTCAAAAAATCTTCCACATGAAGCAGATTTCATAAATTTCGAACTTTCTCGAACACGGTGCAAGAAACGTAGAAAATGACATGTAAATGACAATGATCAATAATAAATAGTAAATGACATGTATCAATTCATGTAGGATTTGAGACGGTGCCAATTTTGAAACAGATCATTATAATTCGCCTAAAGAATCTCGAAAAATGGAATTTCCAAAATTGTATGTTTCCTGGAAAATAAAATATTCAAAATAGGAAATTCCCTGATTGAGAAATTCCCGAATGACAAATTTGTTGACAGTTCATTACATTAAAGAATGTTAACATTTCCGATGATAAATCATTCCCGAAATAAAATTGAGGGCACAAAAACATTTCCGGATTATAAAATTCTCGAATATGAACAATTAAAAAATTGTTTCTAAAAGAAATAAATAATAAAAAATAAATAATGAAATGATATAAAATATGCCTTTAAAAAAAATATTTCACTCCATTCATTTATCAAATTGATTCATGAAAGTGTACGCTTTATGCGACAAAAACCTTATTTAGATCTAGAAATGCGTAAACAGTTCGTAAAAAATTCATCGATACTCTTAAAGAAGATGTGAAAAATGTTTATATAAATTCATGGACGTCATCGCACAAATTCTCAAAAATTATTAACACCAGGGAATATAGAGGGCTCTTTTACAACAAATGGAAATCTATACAATTCTCAGTAATATTATTATGAAATTTGAAGGAATTTTAAAATTATAATTTATCATTTTTATCTGTAAAAAATATTCCTTATCAATTCACAAATTCGAAATTCTCCCTAAAGTAATAAAATAAATCTAAAGACTTTTAAATGAGTGTGAATAAAAAAAAGTCTAGCAATTTTCTAATTTATTTCATGAGTTTTCCAGAACTTTTTTAAAGTTCAATAACTTTTCCACGTTTTCCAGATCTTTTAGCAACCCTGAACTGCATGCATTTTTCTTATCCCGTATATTTGACAAAATAAGTGAAAATATTAACTTTTCCTTTTTGATTCCAATAAGTTTCCTTCATGTTTTCGGAATCCGCAGAAATAAATATTAAAAAGTTGAAAACTATCCAAATATTTTTATAAACTCAACAAAAAGTGCCTTTCCTACTTTTACATACTTTGCAATAACATTTTTTCAAAAAGAGCATCTTTTTTCAAATTCGTAATTTTTAAAATAGTTTAGATAATTAAAGTTTTTTCTTTTTATTCTGAAGTCGAGTTTCACAATATTGTTGCAAAATTCTTTCAACTTTTCTAAGGCGATAAAGAACACAAATACCATGTTTCATGTTTTCTTAACAATTTAACCAAATTTAAGAGTGCACTGCTACTGCATAATTTCAAGAAAAAATATTTCTGAAATTTAGAGAAAAATTCCGTTTCTTTCGTAATGTTCTCTGCCCAATTATTTTTTTCAAACTCTAAATGTCATTACGAGCCGCTGCCAAGAGGTGGAAAATATATTATTTTCACCATATACAAGTCAACGTCGACATAAAATTAAGCATTGTGTCCCCTACCCTGAAGGACATAAATCGCTATTTTACAATTCCAAGTTATTCGACCCTAAAATATGGAATTTTGGTCATGATTTCACACACTGGAAACAAAAATTATTTAGCGTTTTTCAATTTCTGGTTTGAGACCAGCTCGTAACATTACGTCTCACAGACTTCTAAATTATCCCTTATTTAGTTTGACAAGCACTATTACTGTATATTCTTTTCGAACACAATTTTTGAATACCTAACAGGAAATAAAGTTCAAGACTGCATTTAACTGATATGATCACACATTGATGCTTGAACTGACGATAATTTTTTTGTTAATAATTATCTAATGTCGCTCCTTACGAAGAGAGAATTGATCTGGTTTTCCACGCATAACAGTGAATTATTCTTTCATTGATAGGATTTTTGTATATGACTGTCATCTTCGACCTTCTTTTTGTGTGACTTCTTCAATATTAGTTACTAGTTAACAAAAAGTTTCGAAAATATGTAACATTTGAAAATCCCAAGTAATATACGGCACAAACACCAAGAACGCAACAACACAAAAAATGCACTAGACTGTTCTGATAAAGAACCATCATAGTTTGAGTTGGATAATTAGCAAGGCAAATAAAATTTTTGGTTCATCTGGTTAATAACAATCCGTGTTAGTTAAACTGCAAACAACACTTGGTTAGAAAGGTGAATGATTTTCGAAGCCGATGGTAGTTCTGGTTAGGGGCAGTTTGATGCACTATCAAGATGGCGTACCGTCACAGTGTTTACAGCGCTTTGCCCTCGGCTCAGGCATTCTGCGGTGACCTCGCGACCTCAGCGATGTTCCATCGTTGTGTCACCACCATCAAATGTTCAACAGTTTCAATTGTATTTAATAATAAGTTCAACTTTAAACTCTTCTTTTTACACTATTTTTTCGAGCGGCTCTCCAACTCAACACTTTTATAATCCTCTAAAAATCACATCGATGCATAGCGATTATCCAGTCTTGATATTTGGGATGATACTACTGACATCTTTCAAGATACAAACTTTCTAACGTTTCTAAATCCATGTTATCCAACTTGAAAAGAAATACTTCTTTTGTAGGAGATTTTTACAATCTTTTAATTTAGATTGCACTGGCATTGTTCATCGAAAAAGAATTTCTAAACTTGAATACCTCGAATTGAGCTTGATCACTGGCGCAAGTTTATTAAATACTATTGGAACGAAAACTCGCACGTTATAATGAGATTGTAATATTTTGTAATCGTATACATCGCATATCATGGAAACCCTTGGAAACTTGCGGGAGGCGACGATTAATTCTATGGTCCACGGTCAGTGAGCATTGACTTGCAGTAGCAGTTCTTTTTCTATCTCATTCCTTGCAAAACTACACACCTTTCTAGTATCTTCTTGGTTCTTAATTTCCTTTCCTTTTATCCACTCAAAATCTTGCTAGGAATGCTGTTTTTCATTAGAGGAATGATAGATTATATGGTTGATGTAACGGAGAGATGTACTTTTTCATAACAATTTTTGTGCAAACATACTCTTCACCCGTTCTGTTTTTTATCTCAAATCTCTCCTTCTCTCCCTCTCTTTCTCTCCCTCTCTCACACACTTTTCCTTCTCTTCCCTTACATTTTAGTCGTTGTCTCTTTACACTCAGCGAAAAATTTCATCGAAACATTCCACCTGGACCACTTCTGCTGGCAACTGCTTGACAAGGGTCGCTCATTCAATTTCCGTCATAACTATGATGAACCAGTCCAGAATAAATGATGCATCGAGGACTTCCAGGATTTTGCACTGTGTCCTTTAAACTTACTAGCTAGAGGACATGTCTCTTACAATTATCTTCAAGTACACACTGTGTCATTTATTCAATTCCACAGGGTCTTGTCTTATTTAATCCATGGTATATCTGAAAATATGCCCTGTCATTTTTTACCCTTCGAAGGCAAATTCGAACAAGTTATGACAAGTTATGAAGCGAGAGAGACGAGATATGAGGAAATCAGATGTCAATAACGCAAAATTGAGTTTCGGTACACGGTACTAAAACTGTTACTATCGAACAAGGTGGAAATGAGTCAGTGACATTCGAACGTCGTCGGCGCGGAAGCGCCTTGCAGCCATGTCACAGACGCACTGACGGACGCTCGACGCCGGGACGCTTTCGTCTTCGGACCGACTCGGGATGCCTTCTCGGTGAACCTCGGGGTACCTGGCTTAGTGCCAATTGTGGAAAAAGTGACGAAAGCTTCCGGTGTTAGTCGCTTCGAGGCGCTACCCCAGAAAAAATATAATGTTTTCATGACACTAGTGATTATTGTTATCACATAACTTCATTCAGTAGACTAGCCAGATAAATGACTCAATTCAGATGCTCTACACTTTGAGATGAATCAACCAAAAAGTATCTTCCTTATTCAGGGTAGCCACTCAAAGCGCTTGAAATTTAACAATTTTAAAGTGCAATAAAAACTATTTTAAAGAATTGCAAAACATTATTCTTTCTCCAGTTGTATGCCACTATTATGTCCATAGTAAATTTTTGACGTGACTCTCAAATCAGTTTCAAAAATGTGGAATTTACACAAATGGATTTGAAATAATATGCGAAAAGTGATAGTGCTGTTTGGAAATACGAATCGCACAGCGTTTATCTCAGTTCAGATGTGCATATGACGTCAGCCGTAGACATAAAGACGACCCTAAAAGCGAACAGATGGCCGTTATGGTAGTAGTAATAGCACCAAAATTCTCTATCTTTGCGAAATCTAATTAACTGCAAAATAGAAAAGAGCTCTCCTCGTTGTAGAAATATAAACATATGTTCGTATGCAGAACAATAAACTAATCATCCCTCTTTCCTAGTGTAAACAAACCCACTGTGAGATAAGATCCTTGAGCATTCGGAGCAATTCATTATGTGAATCGTAATTGCTTCAAGTTTACTCAGATTTGCAAGTATGTGATAAAATACAGTAACATTTAAATAACTTTCGCTTCTTACAGTTTTTAGTAGGACAGAGACATCCAAAGCTTAAAAGATAAACATATAAAAAATAAAAGACAGAAAGTAGTCATCCCAGCACCTAATAGCATTCAAAAAAGGGATATTGAAACCGAGAAAAGGAGGCGTCAAGAAATAAAATGGGAATTCACAGCGATGAGGAGGAAGAAAAAAGAACAGCCAAGAAATGAAAAGAGAAAGAGAGCCGTAGTGGACAAAAATACGACTACTCTCGGCAGAAACTTGCGACCGCAGGAAGCTGTGAATCAAAGAGACAGCTGGTTCATGCCAGTCAGGCAATATGTACAAAAATTTGATTTCATCCCTTTTTCAAACAACCCTTCCCTCCAGTTCAAGATTAGAAGAATAATAGTTCCATGCCGAGCAGTTGGATATTCCAGTTGACATTTTTCAACTAATTGAATAGTAAGTTGACTACCGACACTAAAAGAAAAAGTTGTTCCGAAAAAAAGCATCGTCCTCTTGGGTGTTTTTATCAGAACCACGCCACGTAAATATCTTTTTTACACAAACAGAATGATTTAGCTGTAATATGAGGTAAAGTTAGCCGTAAAAGGATCATTTTTTCACAATTTTTTTTGTCTCAAGAAACATTCTTCTGACAAAAAAAAAAGAAGATATTTCTTTGATTGAAAGAATGATACCCAGCAATGCAGAGTATTGAGGATCTATCTCGGAATTCTGGATAGAAACGCGTTATCGCGAACGCAAATCCAGTTGGCACACCTGTATTTCCTCTTTGACAATGAAATATACTTCATGTTGTATATTTTATTGAGAAAAAAAGCATGAGGAAGCTTTCTCTTATCAAGATCTCTTCTTCATTGAGACACCAACCATCCAACACGAAGTGGGGGTGTTGGGTATGGTAGTGATGATGTCGCCGGCAGTGGAGGTGAATGCAGTTGCAGAAGGTTATTTCTAGACCGACCCAGATCCCTCGTCAAGCAATTCTCTCAGACCATGGTTTGTTCGTTTCGGGTAATTAACCAACCGAATGGCGCCAACTTACGTGATCGTTATCAAGACAGAATCCTTCTTCGAAATTTCGCACCACAACTAGTAATTTATCTATTGTCACTACTAAGGTCAATAAGCATACTAATCACATCTGCTGATGCTTGATCCAGCAAACCTTTAAGTAGCAGGAAAATATCTTATAGAAACGTGATTTACCTTTAGAAAATAGCGATAGCATATTTAAATCCAACTCCAGATTTATTTCTAAACAGGATCTAATCTCGAAATGAGTAACGACAAGATCTAATTAAGCAACTCTGTGAAGAGTCTATATATAATAGTAGTAGCACGTCAGATTTGTCGGATACGATTTTGTTTTTGATACTACTAACTTGCTAATTAAATTTTTTCGTCTGCACAATAGGGTGGTCCAAAAAATTTTTTTTTCGAAAGTTTATGCAAAACGCCTGGAAATTTGTTTGAATCCACAAAAAAATAAATGGCCGAATTCATTTCCAGTCAGGCAGGCAGTGTAAGCTCAAGTCACAGAATTGTTCCAAAATAAAATAAGTTGTTTTTCAAAGGATTTCAGATGACACATATTTTACCGATTTGATAAAAAAAATGTTTGGACAAACTTGGGAGCGTTTAAACTTTTGATGCTCGTGATGTCGTTCATCGGAAATTTATCGAAAAAAATATTCGAAGTCTTCTGGTATTTGAAAAAATACAGATATTTGGCATTTCTTTTTGGATTTCTATAGATCTTATTATTCTGTTTCAGATTCCATTAGAAGATTGTGAAAACTCTGAAAATTGACAAAATGGAGGCGGTTTTTTTGAAAATTTTCAAACTCAACTTTCTCAAAAACCCCAATGTTTCTTTTTCTGTTGATTTTTTTTCAAGTTAGTACGAATACAGACAATATATTCCGTATGAATTTACCTTGTGCCCGCGTCTTAGAAAGGAGAAAGAATTTTTTTCCTCCAAAAGAATAAAAATTCACGATTTCTGCAGAAACAAGGAGAGATGTGGAAACGGTTTAGGAATCAAAGTTCTTCCTCTAAAAAAGTTCAAAAAAAAGATTATTGGCGGTTTTTTTTCTATCTTGCGTCGTTATTGAAATATTCGCTGAAATGTGAATAAATGCAATTTCCTACTGACATAAATAATCAAGGAGGGTTTGAATCAACAGGAAAAACCAATTTTTATAAACAATGTTCCACTAAAAATAT
>WSXT02000002.1:54371-65445 GCA_011762715.2 Neuroterus valhalla
TTTTGTCTCGCGCGATGTTTACCGAACTCGACAAAAAACGCATCTGTCTATCCCTAGGTGCATAATATACTATTTTCTTATCTCTCAATTATGTTCATCTTGTCCTAATTGACAAGAAAAAAACTACGTTTGTACGCAACAATTGGATTGAAATTTTGAATTCTTTTTAAATTTTGAAAATAAAAAATCTGTCTGTCTTAATTATGTTCATCTTGTCTTAATTGACAAGAAAAAAACTACGTTTGTATACTATAATTGGTTTGAATTTTGTATTTTTTTTAAATTTTAAAACTAAAAAAGTCAACATTTTCAACCAAATGTTGTACATAAACGCAGTTTATTGTTCGAAATCATTCATTTTCCAACTTCCCCGTTCAGAAATGATTCAATTCAAAATCCTCCCGATTTGAAATTATTCATCTGAAAATAATTGCAGTTTGAAATTTTCGAATATATAATCTACAACTATTCAATTTTACACATTGCAAGATTTTCAGCATTCCAAACTGTTTAATTCAGAAGCTTCTCAATTTAAAATTATAGAACTCCAAATCCTTTTGATTGTAAAGTGTACTATTTTCCAAATTTCGAATTTCCAATCTGATATCAAATTTTTCAATTTTTTTATCAGAAATTATTCCATTTGGAGAACATAAACCTAAAATAAAATAATAAAATTTTTGTATTATTCTGAGAACTTCATCTGCAAAGTAGTTTTGAAACACTTTCAATTTTCGGAATATGCAATATGAGAACATATTCATAAAATTGATAAATCACAATATTAGCTTCAGTTTTAATTTCAAATTCTTAAATGATGCATTTCTGAGAATTTTGCCAAGAGTTATAGTTGAATCATGAAAGTTGGCAACAATCAGAAAAAAGGCTGGTCGTTCTCAATCCCTCAACTTATTTTCTTTCGAAAAAAAAAATTCTTAATAGGACTTATATAATTTAATCATCTTTCTAATGTTCTTTTAGAAATCATTTCATCCCATTTTGTTTTGAATATATCTTGCGAGACGTGAGTGCAAGTTTTTAATCTCTACTTTTGCAGATGCCGCTATACTCCTGCACAATACTGTATTACGTGGGAAAACGGAAATAACATATTTTTTGGACAATTACCCTGGTACGTGTTGATATGCCTTTCCCCGAACATTAAAAAAAAAGACTTTCAAGTTTCGCCCTACGCCAATGTTTGGTCCAGCGTTGGTCAAGGCAGATCGAAGGGGGTGTTACGCAAGTAACTAATCCCACGGAATAAGGGAGATGAGAAGGAAGAGGTGGCGAAGAAGGGGTGCGTAGAGAGCAATGGAAAGCGGGAGTGGAGAATTTGAAAGCGAGCGAAAGCTCGAGAATTGAAGAGAGAGCCTTACTAGGAAGGGGGTGCGCGAGAAAGCTCAGGGAAATCACCTTCTCTCTCTCTCGTCCGCTCTCTCACAAGCGAGGGACTGTACGCACTGACCGCTCTCTCGCAAGCGCGGGACTTTACGCACTGGCACTGTTGCGTAGCCTGAGCAGGGCATGGGCGAAACTCACTACCCCACATTTACACCTGATTTTTCGTCTAACAGGGCCAACTTTTTATAAAGTGCTGAGCGGGTCTTTTTCCACATGGGTTATTTATTTAAGTGAGTTCATTTTAGTTCATCTATCAATCAGAATTAAGAAAGTGTAATTAAAAAAAAAAAAAAAAATTATCCAATTTCAAGAAGTTTCAGGAAAATACTGATCCAAATTTTCACCTACCCTTGTTTCGCCCATAGGAACCAGAGGACTATAAGCGGAAGGGCAAAACAAAGATTGCCACATTCCTCTCTGGGTCTAATCCCAAACCTTCTTCTCGACTCCAAAGTACCAAAGCACTGAAGTAACCGAAATGACGTACTGTTTTTGACGAAATAGAGTAATATATGACAAAATTTCGGGTGGAATGAACTTTTTGGAATTATTCTGAGTTTTCTGAAATCTATCATAAAATTTTGCCGAAATATATTTTTAAACTTATTGGCACTTAAATTACAATTCTATTGAATCCACAATGAATTTATTAAAATCCATATCAAATGGAAATAGTTAACTGAATTCAAGTAAAAATTCAAGTATAGCCTGAGCTCTGGTAAATTCAAAGTTAATCGATTAAATTTTAAGCAAATCTACAGGAATGGAAGTTAAATGAAACATCAAACCGAAAATTCTCTCAGATGTGAGCAATTTATTAGGATCGACTCAAATCCAGCCTATGTTAATCAAGCGATAATAAAATGAATCTTTTCTGAATAAATCATTTTTGGCTATTGATTTTTTTTCGTCAATTTTCAATTGACTTTAGTTTACTTATTTCTTCCTTAGCTTGTGTTGATTGACAAAGAAATAAATTTTTTTCATTCTCGATGCTGTTATTGAAGAATAAAAAAAAATCGCATCCTATCAAAAAGTAATTCAAAATATATTTATAGATCTTTTTCGGTTGCACAACGTAATAACTGAAGCTGGCTCGTAGAGGATTCTTATATTCAGAAATATTCACACCCTCTGTGTATTTTATTTTAACTTAAGTTTACCCTTATAACTTGATAAACTCAGGTTTTCAAGTTTTCAAGCTTATATGAGTTTCGAGTTAAGCTAAGTTTATATTGTCGCTGTTTCCCATGTTAGAAGGAGTATTTTGGTATTTTTATTCCGTCCTTATATAGAAAGAATTTCTCATAAAAAATTTTGTTACCATAGAAAACAGGAAAAAAATCAGGACTATCCATAGTTACCTTGAAGCAAGTCCATGTAGGTCTTGTCACTCATTTAACAGCAAATGTGTATTTTCAACATTATAGCTTATAACATTTGATCAATTCTATGCCCAGAAAAATTTGTTAGATAAAATTTACGGAAGAAGGAAAAATATATTGCAAGATTTCAGCTCTTGCAATCATCTTGGCCACCGTACTTGACTCCGATCTTCCGACAATGGCTTTCGAACTAGATCCCTAATAAGGATAGATGAAAGTTTGAAGAGATAAACATGTCTTACTCTTGTTACAGTTTATTATTGTTACACCTTGAAATCAACGTTTAATTATTCTTTCGGTTCGATTCCGTTGCGTCTTAAATAAGGTTAATCTTTTTAGCTCAACGCTATACTAAATAAATTGTTGTCTCGAAACTATAACATACGATTGATTAAACTGACCTCGAAACTGACCAAACTACACCACAAGAATAGGAGAAAAATATTTTATGTAGACAAATATTAAAGCTTTGTTGAGAAAACCGATGCAGAAGAACTCGTAGCCTTGCCTTGTCTTGTCTTGAATTGTCGCGTCTTGTCTTGCCTTGCCTTGCATTGTACTGCCTGGCCTTGTCTTTTCTTGGCTTGTCCTGTCCTGTCATGTCCTGACATGTCCCGACCTCCCCTGACCTGTCATTCTATTGTATTGTATTGTATTTTATTGTATTCTATTGTATTGTATTTTATTGTATTCTATTGTATTGTATTGCATTGTATTGTATTGTCTCATCTTGTCTTGCCCTGTCATGGCATGTCATGTCCTGCCCTTTCCTGTCTTGTCTGGTCTTTTAATGTCCCATATTGTCTTGCCTTGCCTTGTCTTACCTTGCATTATATTACCTTGTCTCACCTTGCATTGTATTGCCATGTCTGGTCTTGTCTTGTCATGTCTGGTTTTGTCTTATCTTGTATAAACTTGTCTTGTCTTGTATGCACTTGTCTTATCCTACCTTATCTGGTCTTATCTTATCTTGTCCTGCCCTGCCCTGTCTTGTCTGGTCCTGTCCTGTCTTATCATATACGGTCTTGGCATGCCCTGCCTTGTCTTGCACTGTCCTGCCTTGTATTATCCTGCGTTGTATTGCCATTTCCTGTCTTGTCTGGGAATGTCTTGTCTTGTACACACTTGTCTTGTCAGGTCATGGCTTATCTTGTCATGTCTTGTATTGCCTTGTCTCGCCCTGTCATGTCCTCGCTTGTCATGTCATGCCATGTCATGTCATGTCATGCCATGCCATGTCTTGTCGTGTCTGGCCTTTAATGTCCCGTATTATCGAGTCTTGCCTTGTAATGTCTTGTCTTGTCTGATCTCGCATTGTATTGCATTGGCTTGTCTTGTCTGGTATTGTCTTGTAATGTCTGGTATTGTCTTATCTGGTATACACTTGTTTTGTCTTGTACACACTTGTCTTATCCTGCCTTGTATTGTCTTGTCATGTCTCACTTTATCTTGTCCTGCCCTGTCTTGTCTTTTCTGGTCATGTCTTGTCATGTTCTGACCTGTCCTGAACTGTCCTCTCATGTCCTGTCTTTTCATAGACTGGCTTGTCATAGACTGTCTTGTCATGCACTGAATTGTATGACCCTCTCCTGTCTTGTCTTGTCATAACTTGTCTTTTCTTGTCCTGTCTTGTCTTATCTTGCATTGTCTGGTCCTGTCCTGACCTGTCTAATCCTGTATTGCCCTGACCTGTCTTATCTTGTATTGCCCTGTCATGTCCTCTCCTGTCATGTCATGTCATATCATGTCCTCTCCTGTCTGCTCCTGTCATGTCATGCCATGCCATGTCATATCATGTCATGCCATGTCATGTCATGTAATATCCTGTCATGCCTGCCCTGTCCTGTCTTGTCTGGTGTTGTCCTGACCTGTCTTATCTTGTATTGTCTTGCCATGTCCTCGCCTGCCATGTCATGTCATGGCATGTCCTCTCCTGTCATGTCATGTCATGCCATGTCATGTCATGTCCCGTCTTGTCTTGTCTTGTCCTGTTTGGCCTTATAATGACCCGTCTTGTCTTGTCTTGCATTACCTCGCATTATATTGTCTTGTCTGGTCAGGTATGGTCTGGTCTTGTCCAATCTTGTATTGTCTTGTCATGTATACACTCGCCTTGTCTTATCTGATCTTGCCCTGTCCTGTCTTGTCTTGATACTTGCCATTTTCCGCTCGGAGGCAACACCGCTCGTCCGACAAAATGTTTTTCAAAAAAAATCTTATAATTCATAACCAATTTGCAAACGCAAAATTGATCACACCAATCCCAGCAGATATTTTCCCTGTAGACATCCAAAAGACATACAGAGTGAGGAGTGGTGGGGTGGGGGGGGGATAACAAGTTAAAGAGTAAGAGAGGGGGTGTACCTTGTCCAGGAGAAGGCTTCACCCTCGAGAGAGTAAGAGATGCGAGAGGGCAAAGCCGTAGGGCGCTGGGGGTGGACTCAGAGTTGTGGGAGCACTAAGGGGGTAGAGATGGGAGGTGGGGGTGAGTTAGAGGAAGAGTAAGGATGGCCAGAATACAGGAGGGTGGTCGGGACTCGAGCTCTATCTCCTGCACTCCTAACTAACATGTATTTTGCATAAAGCTTACATTACTTGAATTACAATGCCCCGGTGCTGTCTCGTCCCACAGTGTGGAGATGCTGCCATGTAAATTGCTTCTAGAGACCCCACCAAGTTTGCACGCCAGTATATACATTTATATACGTGGCTTGGTGTGTAATTACTCTTGTGCGTGTTCGCCACGATTCTGGACAGTCCTCTCAAACTAGTACCCTACCAGTGAAGACCACCCTTTCCTATATGAAATTTTGGGGGTGGATGGAGCATATCAGAGGCGGGAAGGGCAGGTGCGGCAAAATTCATTATCTCAGTCATTCCCGAGCGTTATCGCGCTCTATATAATTGATCGTTAAGCGGCTTGAGGTCGCTCGTGATTCCTGGTCAAATTGTTCGAGATTCGGTTAGAGATTCCGGAAGAGTAAAGATCGAAATAGGAATCCCGCAGGCCCTCCTCTGTGGGTAATTTAATCTTTGAAGGGGCCTTCAGCTTTTATCCGAAGACTTGATCTTGGGATATTTCTGGGATACTTGGTCTATGATAGAAGTTGTGAGCTGATGTAAGGGTTGTGTTTTAACTGCGATAGAATTGTTTGCAAGATTATTCAACTTTTATTATCAAAAAATCCAATTTTAAGAATGTTAAATCATGAATGGAAATCTAAATCCAATTTCATGTGTAAAAAGGAACGCCCTTCAACTCCGCTGGGATTCGAGATCAGGAGCTTCCGTGTGCCAGATGATTGGGTCGAAACGGCTTGGTTGAAAACTAGGGTGGTCAAAAAATGCATTAGAAATTTTTTTTTCGAATTTTTATGCCAAACATCCGAAAATTTGTTTGAATCTACAAAAAAATAAACGCATTTTTTTTTTTTAATATTTAGAGGTGAAGCAAGCCCCATGAAGTTTAACACGTATTTCCCATAAGAAAAAAAGACGTTTTTTGAAATTTTATTCAGAATTCTCAAGATTAGGTGAATAGAATTTAAAATTCACCATTTCTCTTCAAAATCAGTCACAGAATGTGAAAAAAAAAATTACTTCTCAAAAATCAACTCCATAAGTCTGTTTCATAGGATTCCAAAAAACCCCCATAAGTGAAAAAACTGGTTTTTCGAGTTTTTGGCGTTAATTATGATTTTTTAACAGGTTTTTTAACGCAGGTTGTCTCAAATACATGAAATATTACTTTGTACTGATAATTAGATGTTTATTTAAATTGTTTAAACAATTTAATATTGTTTGAGACGAGTAATTATTTAATTTGATTAAAAAATAATTATTATTTAAATAAACTGTAAACGTTTATAGCTATATCTTCTTCTGGATTAATACCTCATAGTTGCGGGTTTTCCTTAAATTTTTAACTTCTTATCACTTTTTAATCAGATTAAAATCAATCAAATCAATTAGAGTTAACAAAAATAATTATTCAAACATTTTACTTACATTGCTACTAATATTCTCTTTGCTTTATGATAGAAGCTTGCGGTTTTTTCCTGAAATTTTTTAATTTTTATCACTTTTCAATTAGATTAAAGTAATTAGTCATTCATATTCAAAAAATCATTATTTAAGCAAATTGTTATCATTGCTAATGATATTTTCTTTGCTTAATGATAGAAACTTGCAGTTTTTTCGGAAATTTTTATTTTTTTGCCTACTTATACTTAAAGTGAGTTAACATTTAATTTAATTTAACAAAAACAACTGTTTAAACAAATTATTATTGTTTATGGCTATCTTCTTTTAGATAAGTGATCAAAAATTGCGGTTTTTTCTGAAAAGTTCAACTTTGCTCTACGTTTTTAGTTGTGAACAAATAATAAATTAACATTAGAGAGAATCATATTTTAAATAGTATTGTATTTTTTTAAGTAAATGATTTTTGTACTTTCCCCAGTGTTGAAAAAAATGTATTAAAACAAAAAAGCTGAATTGATTCAGTAAAATTTTAATTTCGAATTTTCTAATAAAATTATGGATCTCCAACGCAAAAATTAAATTTTTAAGGAAGTAGTTCAACTTTCAACCAAACAGTTGAATTTTCGACCTGAAGATATAAATTTCTAATAAAAAATATAATGGTTGATATTTTGAACAAAACATTTCATTTTAAATAAAAAACAATCTAATTCAAAAAACAATTAAATCAATTCAATCTAATTCAATCTAATTGAATTTTATTCAAATTCCATTCCGCGCAAAGTTAAACATTTAAGAGAAAACGACATCTTTCTAGCCCTTTCCTAAGAGAAAATGGTTATAAACAATAACAAATTGTTTAAATAAGCATGTTTGCTAACTCGCATTAATTCTTACCTCACTAAGTGAAAAGTGGACAAAAAGCTTAAGTGTTTAGAAAAAACGCAAATGCATGCGTAGCAACTGCTGCTTTGTAGCATTATTCCAAAAGAATATTGTTATAAATAATAACAAATTGTTTAAAAAATCATTTCTGTTAACTTTAATTGATTATTAACTCGCTTTCACTGAAACGTTGAAAATAGGTTGAAAATTCAGAATGAAACTTTACTTTCTAACCCTTAAGAAAATAAAATAGAATTTACAAAAACGTATTTTTTTTTCTTATGGACAATACGTGTTAAACTTCATGAGGCTTGTGCCACCTCTGTGACGGTCCTGGGCTCAAATCTTGTTTTAGTGACGTTGAAATATTTTCGAAGATTTAATTCGTCAAACGATTAAGCACGATAGGATTCTCGTTTGCGAAATAAAAAACCAATAAATAAAAATACAGAGTTGTGATGATGGTAAAATTTTGAATTGAAGTAATTTCAAACGATAAAAATGTAACCATTCTGAAAATAGTAAAACTTTGAATCCTTGTACAAGTATTTCAAAATTTCAAGATGTGGATTTCACCATGATAAATGTTTCCAAAAGTTAAACTAGATAATTAAATTTCATGAGTTTGAAAGGATATTAGGGCACGAGTTACATTTTTATTGACAGACATGACGAATTGACGAATCACGTATTTCCGTTTAGAAGCAGTATATCTATTGATCTTTGGATTAATTATTTCTCATTTAAATGCTACATTAATGGTGTTGACTCCATTATTATTATGCTCTAATAAGTTCTTTATTCTAATTCTTAGAAGTATCCTCCCTTTTCTGGAAATTTCATGTACCGATTTCATGTGCAACAGATGCAGATATATCAATAAAGCTTAGATGATGTAGTTCAACCGAGACTTTGGAATATAGTAAATGGGGACTTTGGGAGAATGCAAATGTCTATAATCCACTTAGGTTGCAGATTCTGGGGAAGTACCAAAACGGACAATGAGGAATTTCTCCTAAACCCGAAAGATGATTGGGTTTCTGGACATTTACATGGCGCTAAACAGCTCAAATCTATGAAGCTTACAAATTTGAATGCTTTCATCTCTTGAGCCTGATTTCCAATCTAAAGATTTTTACTTTACAATTATATTCTCATCATATTTGGTTTTATGTGAAAATCCACTTTCGCGGAACTTATGAAATCTCCCCGTTTTGAGACCTCCTGATTCCGAAAAAGGAGTTTTTACGTTGGTGTCTGTCTGTCTGTCTGTTGTCGTTGTCGCCTGTATACTCCATAACTTTTGAAGTACTAATCGGAATGGATTGCCCTATGGCATATCTTTTGAGGGACCAAAAAGACAGTTCAAGTTGGATAACAAGCTATTTTGGACAAAAAATCAAAGAGGGGGAACATTTCGAAAAATTTTTTGGACTTTTTTCCCAAGATTCAAAAATTGTAAGTACAATTTCTTGTAGCACATAAAAATTGAAACAATTTGTCCTCATCATTTTTTTCGAATAAAACACAATTGTCAGAGTTATGGTATTTTCTGGATTCAAAAATATATAAGAAAATGAGAATTTTTAGCAAAATAACGCAAGATTGAAAAGAAAGTCAGAGAGAAAAAATGTTTCTACTTGGGAGCCCTACAAGATTTGAGACCTTTTTGGATTTCCTCAAAAAATCGAAAATTCCACTTTCGATCGCACAAAAAATAATGGAAAATAATCTGTGAACTCGAAAACTTTCGAAAGGATCATCATATTCGATCGTACTTTTGACACCCATTCTGAAGGACCAAAAAGACACGTCGAGTTCGTTAACCAGCTATTTTGGACGAAAAATTAAAGGGGGGAGCATTTTGGAAATTTTTGAAGCATTTTAACCCAAGCCTCAAAAATTGTAAGTACAATTTTTTGTAGCACATAAAAATTGAAACAATTTATCTTCATCATTTCTTTCGATTAAAACAAAGTTGTCAGAGTTGTGGCATTTTCAAAATTCAAAAATGTAAACGAGAATGAGAATTTTTAGCCACATAACGCAAGATTGAAAAAAAGTCAAAAGGAAAAAAGGTTTGTTCTTGGGAGCCGTACAAGATCATTGATAACACTTTTTGATTTTTTCCGAAAACTCGAGAATTCCAATTTTTATCGCACAAAAAATAATGAAAAAAAATCTGCCCGCTGCGCGGGCACATTCTCATCATGCGGCTCGCTTCGCTCGCAAGTTTTAGCGCGCCAATGGCGCGCGTCTTTTAGTCTCGCGCTTCGCGCTCGATGGTAATCTCACCTCGCGCTATGCGCTCGGCCTTTGTACCTCCCTACAGTTGTATATAGAGCTTGTAAAACTCAAAAGCAAAATGTCGACTACTTCAATTTGATGAGCATAAATTCTCTTTTGTTAAAGCTTCTCCGGATTTAACGAATATATTCTTATCGCGTGTCTCGTGCTGCACACTCGATCAAAGTTTGTCCGAGGCGGTAGAGAAGTTTTGTTTTCTAATTTTTTTCACATGCTGTGTAGTTTTTCTAGAAATTAAATTTTCTCATTTTTTATTTTATTCTTCACGATTGAAAGAAACACTACGCGTCTAATGGGAAAAATTATAACAAATATACAGATATTTTTCACGTGAATAACTTTTCTCTGTCAATCTTCTGTGTTAGCTTTAGTCATTTTTCCAAAAATTTTATTATTCTATTTTTATAGTTATTTTTCCTGATTGAAATGAATTTATTTTATTGTTTTTTTATAAATGAAGAAAAAACTACTTGTCCTATCAAAAAAGTTAATTCTACCAAATTTGTAGGACCTTTTCGCTCTCTGACTTTTTTTCAATCATTCGTGATTTGGCTAAAAATTCTCATTTTCTTTTATATTTTCGAATTTTGAAAATGCCATAACTCTGACAATTTTCATTTTATCAAAAAAAAAAAAAAAAAGAATCATGAGGATACATTGTTTCATTTTTAACCTACTACAAGAAACCGTACTTAGGGTTTCTAAGTCTTGGAAAAGAAAGTCCAAAAAAATGTTCAAAATGCTCCCCCTCTTTGATTTTTCATCCAGAATAGCTGGTTAACGAATTAGGCCTGTATTTTTGGTCCCTTAAGATGTGTGTCAAAGGGCAATCCAACCCGAGTAGTCTTTCAAAAGTTATGGAGTATACAGACACCAACGTCGACAACGACGACGACGACGACGACAACGACAACGACAACGACAACGACAACGACAACGACAACGACAACGACAATGATGATGATGATGATGATGACGACGACGACGACAACGACAACGACAACGACAACGGCAACGACAACGATGACGACGACGACGACGACAACGACAACAGACAGACAGACACCAACGTAAAAACTACTTTTTCGGAATCAGGAGGTTTTAAAACG
>WSXT02000002.1:65545-76193 GCA_011762715.2 Neuroterus valhalla
AAATTCTAACTATTAGGTCGAAAATTAATTTATTTGATTGAAAATTTGTCTTTTTCGATAGGAAATTGATTTTTTTTTGTTCAGAATTGAACTATTTTTTTGGAAAACTTTGTTTTTTGTTGAACATTCTTCTATGAAATTTTTTTTTTTCAAAATTAATTTCCTAAGCGGCTGATTCAACTTGTTTCTGTTTACTGGAAAACCTATCTTTCCCAGTTGAAAATTTATCTGTCTGGATTGAAAATTAGCTTTATGGTTGAAATTTTATTCATCCTGGTTGAATACTTAATATTTTCTGAAACATGCAACTCCTCGCTTGAGATCTAAACTGTTTTGTTGAACTGTTTTTGGACAGGAAATTTATCATCTTCTTCGAGAATAGGCTCATTCGTTTGAGGAATGAACTATTTTGTGGAAGAATCGTATTATTCTCGTTGTTGAATAAAACTAGTTCAAAATTGGTTCTTTTGGTTAGAAAGTAGTTTTTTAAACTAGAAATTTCACTCTTCTATTATTGATAGGATACTCATAGTTTCTAGATAAAAATCCAGCTTATTGTTTGAAAATTTATGTACTTTGTTGAAATTTTGCCTTTTGATATAGAATTGGTCTAAAAGTGGTAAAAAGTTCATATTTTGTATCGAAAATTCAGCTATCCGATTCATTTTCATTCGAATTCATTTTTCTCAGTTTGAAATGAACTTTTTTCTTGAGAATTCAACTATTTTTCAGAAACCCCGTTTTCATGACTTGAAATTTCAATTAAATGGTTGACATTGCATTTGTTTTTAGTTGAAATGTAATCTCTTCTGCAAGATAATTTGAAAAATTGGTAGGAAATTCCTCTGTAGTTTGGAAATTTATGTGGTTGAACATTCGACAATTCTGGTAAAAACGCAATTATTTAGTTGAAAATTCAACTATTTTCTCGAAGTCATGTTCTTTGGCCGAAAGTTAAACTTTATGTTGGAAATTCGACCCGTTGGATTTGCAATCCATCTTTATTTTCCGAATTTTAGAAAATTACGTACCTGAATCAGACGCCCCCCCCCCCCCGTTTCGTAACAAAGTGTAATTGAATCTTTCGACCCCCTTCCCCCCTTGGAGCTGTTACGTAATTTAAGTACGGCCCCTCATCCTGTAATTATTTCAAGAGCAGGAATATGATCCATAAGGCCCTTTTCGATAAAACTCGCTTTTCATCTTCAAAGTATTTGAATGACGGAAATAAAAAATTACTCTTGTAGTTAAAAAATCTCCCTATGCAAAGACCTAGTAATTATATTTTTTAGATGCTCTTTTATTTGGAAATACTTAGAGGTGGTTTGAACATAAAAATCGTTTTTTTTTTTTAAAAGAGGCTGAATTTTTATTTTTCGTTTTCGTTTTTCAAATGTTCGTAGGACCACAGACTGACATAATCCGTTGCATAATCCTATTTGAAAGTACCAAGTAAATAAATCTTCAGAATTCTTTGAGTCTTCGATATTTTGAATGTAGAAATCAAATTTTTCAAAAAAGGCCTAGCTTATGTTGTTTTACTTCTGGTCTTAAAAGTTCTATGGAATCAAAGATTAACGTGGTAATCTACAGAAATACCCTTATACCATATTCGGCAAATCCCATATGCAAGGACTTTGCAATCAATCTTCTTTCAACCCTACTGCTAGGGCGGAGTGAAAAAATAGAATAATTTTTGTCAAACATTAAGGAGCTAAAAAAGCTTATGTTTGGTACCCTAACATCTTACAGAAAATTAGAGACAAGAAAATATATCTCATATTCGCTAATAGACGAAAAAGCTCAAAAGAACGAAAAATAGTGAGTTCTTTGTTATTTTGGAACGAAATGAATTTTAATATGTATATAAGAAGGTGCTTTGAAATTGGTATATACAATTTTAATTATCTTGCGAATACTATGCTGGAATAAAATATCCATATACATTGTAAATTGTTATCAAACTTGAGAAAAAGGAGAAACCTTATCTTCTGGAATTGAGCAATATTTATTGTATTGTTTACGATTTTCCAAATGATGGAAGGGGTTTTTTAAAGTTAAAACTCACACCAATCCTCATACGAAAGATATACAGCAATGACAAAATTTTCATACATCGTAAATTGTCATTGAAATTAAAATTAATAGGAAATCATGATTTTTAATCATTTAAGACTGCTTCTTGCTCACTTTTGAACCCGGAAAGATAAATTTTCAACAAAAAAAAAACATTTTTAACATAGATGAATTTTACTCCATAATATATGAACTTTCAACCCAAAAAAAAAAGTTCTCTTTAAGAAAGATAATCTTCATTATAAAAAAAGATTAATTTTTATACCAAATAGTTTAATTTTTACTCTAACAAGATGACTTCACTGCCAAAAAGGAATAATTCTCCCTGAAAGACCAATTTTCAAGAAGAGAGTTGATTTTTCAACCTAAATAGACAAATCTACTAGAAGAGCAGTTGACTATTCGATTTCAAAACTTAACTTTTCGTTGAAAATAAGTCTGTTTAGATTGAAAGTTTATCTTCTATGGTATACAACTTGTCTGTTTTGATTGGTTCAGCTATTTGGTTAATAACAATTCACGATAATTAAAAATGTTTTCATTGCCATACCGCTTCTGGAGGATAATTATATCTGTAAGATTTAACTTCGAGAACCCTTTCCATCAATTGGAAAATCATTACCATTACAAAAAATGTTATTTAATCATATAAAAACGTAACTTTTTCCATTATTTCCAAGTTTAATTACAATTTAAGATGTATATGGTTTTCTATTATTGCATAGATTTCGGCGGGTATTTATAGATTCAAATAATAATTTCAAGGAACCTTTTCTTCGATAGAAAAATTTATTTGATCCAAAATAACAAAAAACTCGATATTATTTGTTATTTCGGGCTCAATCGTTTATCCGCTAGCATAAGATGTTTATTTTTATATCTGTAACTTTCCGTTGAGAGATTCAGGTACCAAACTGCAAGTTTTGGACCCCCTTCAAAATTGGATATGAAATAAAATATTTTTTTGCTCCATCCTACCTACCGTGTTTTTTTATAACAATGACCGACAGACCTTAATGCGTTACTCTATCATTTTTAGTTTTAGAGTTATGTCTTACAATTTACTTGCCGACACTTACGCAGATTCAGATTACTCCAGAGAAGTTTTGTTCCGATATTGTCCACCTTATGCATTGCATATTGATTACCGGAAGCAACTTATTCTCAAAGAAATAATAGGATTCAACTCAGATATCATTTGCCTACAAGAGGTGGATAATAAGGTTTATAATGCTGATTTGCAACCAACATTATCAGTTTTAAATTACGATGGCGTCTACAATCGTAAAGGTGCGGAAGTTGTCGAAGGGCTTTCGACTTTTTTTAATAGAGAAAGGTATGAAAAGCTAAACTTTGAATCGAGGATTATGAGTGAAAACTTGGAACTTGAAAAGTTCAAGCCAACGTGGGAGAAAATCCAAAATGAAAAAACAAAAACGAGGTTTATGGAGAGGAACACTGCTGTGCAGGTGACAATTTTCACGCTAATAAAAATTACCAAAAATAAGTATAGTTTTGACACCTAAGTGTAAACCAAAATTGTTTTGTTTGTACCATAGGCAACAACTTTGAGATCAAAGGATAATCCTTCGGAAATTCTTATAGTCGGAAACACACATTTGTACTTTCATCCCAATGCAGATCATATACGTTTATTGCAAGGTTTTTATGTAGTTACATATATTGAAGATGTCGCCAGAAGAACAAGAGAAGAGGTATCCAACAACTGAAACCAATTCATTACATTTTACCATTAGCAAACTCGATTATTATACCTTTTAAAAATTTTGAATTGTGTAAATGCTACGCCCTAATTTTGTTCATTTCAGTAAAACATATTGCGATAGATTTTCTTGTATTCAACAATAACACCGGCACACGAAAAAAAAAGGTGTTCTATACAAGAAACGAGGCCTATCTATCCCCATATATTTTTACGTGCTGAATCCGAATTTGAAGTCCGTGGGTCCAATACGCCTCCGAAATTTTGTTTGAATCGATAAAAATGGCGGAAAATTTATGTAAATTGCAAACAACCACTGATCCAGACGTGGACAAATTTTTTCGTTTCTGCAAAAGATATATTTTTTATGTAAATTGTTCCGCTGAATCCAAACCTGCAGTTTGATCCTCAGAATCAAAATCTCCAGTTCGTTAGTCCTTTTACCCTCAACATTTCGCTCAAATTGAGAAAAATATTAGGGCAACGATGGAAATAGCGAAAAATCCTTTGAATGAGTATGAGCAATAGTCGAAAAAGTTATTCTGACCTAAACCGAACATTTTCTCTGCTAATTATAACGTGTTTAACTTGAATCTATAGTTTTCTGCTGGAAAAGGGAACAACAGATTCTTTTTATCGAGACAGAGAGAAAGAATTTAGGGAATTTTTCCCAAACGATGAAGAGAATTCGTTGGTATATTATACAGATGTTGAAGGTGTAGTCGATGCAATAAAACCGAATACGTATAAAGACGAGGAATGGCGACTTTTCATTGATTCTTCAAAACGAAGTATGAAAGCTATTCTACTTCAGAACGGAAACAAATTTGCATCTATTCCGAGGGGCTGTCAACTTGAAAAATGTATGGAAGAAATACTTTAAAAGTTCGAAAAAGTATTAAAAAAGTATCGAGAATATCTCAAAATCTTTAAAGTATTTAAAAGTATCTGCGGCCGAATCCAACTAGACCGAGGGTATGACGCAGCAGATAGCTAGACTACCCGACCGCGCCCCGGGAGATACTTTTTTGATACTTTTAAATGTCGAAAAAGTATCCAACGTATCCGATACTTTTTTTGTACTTTAAAAGTGGACAGCCCCTCGATCTACTCCCATAGCTCACTCGACTAAGCTGAAAGAAACTTATGAAAATTTAGAAATTGTTTTGGAAAAAATAGAGTACTCGGAACATCAATGGAAAATTTGTGGTGATCTTAAAATTGCAACCATGATCTTAGGACAACAATCAGGTTTTACAGGGGCTCCTTATGTTTATGGGATATTAGAGACAGGGTTAATCACTACGCTGAAAAAGTATGGCCAACTAGAACAGATTTCGAACCAGGATCAAGAACATTATACTTAAGCGATTGATTGACCCATCAAACTATCTGCTACTACCACTTCATATCAAACTTGGCCTCATGAAGCAGTTCGTCAAAGCTCTGGATAAAGATGGTGATTGTTTCCAGCATTTAGGAGAAAAGTTTCCCGCTGTAAGTGATGCTAAATTAGAAGAAGGTATTCTTGATGGTCCTCAAATTCGCACTCTATTTGAAGACAAAACATTCATCACAAGAATGACTGACACAGAGAAAGCTGCATGGCAAAGGTTTAAAACTGTTCGTGATAACTTTTTAAGGAATAAAAAGAGTGAGGACTATGGAGAACTAGTCGAAAAAATGTTGGAAAATTTCAAAAACTTAGGTTGCTTGATGAGTTATAAGATGCATTTCTTACATTTTCATCTCGACTACTTCCCTGTTAGGGAGACATCAGTGAGGAACAAGGAGAGCGATTTCATAAAGATATAAGTGTATTAATGTGTCGAAACCAAGGAAGATGGAATGTCAAAATGATGGCAGATTTTTCCTAGATGCTGAAGAGAGACATCAAGACAAATAGCAAAAAGAGGAAAAGAAACCCGTTGCATAGGTCTTTTAAAAAAAAAAGAGTTCGTTACAAGAGAAAAAAGGAGTAAAGGCAGCAGCAGGTACTAAACTAGCGGAAGAAAATGGAAATAAGTGAAAAAATATGAGCGAAAGCAACTTCGTGTTGTATACAAGAATGATACTACGTGGCATAACATCTTGAGTGACACTTTTTACATTTTTTTGCTATCTTTTACCATTTTTGGGAATTTTTGTTCCCGACTTCCAAAAAATCTTTTTTTCGACAATGCAAAGAAACTATAGATTGAAGTTAAACAAGTTATAATTAGCAGAAAAAATGTTTGGTTTAAGTCGGAATAACTTTTTCTACTATTGCTCATACTCATTTAAAGGGTTTTTTGCTATTTCCATCGTTGCTCTACAATTTTTCTCAATTTGAGCAAAATTTTGAGGGTATAAGGACTAAAGAACTGCAGATTTGAATTTGGCGGATCAAAATACATAAAAAGAATATTTGATATAAGTAAGAATATATTTTAATGTTACTTTATTATACCGATTCAACGCGTTTTTACTCGATATAAGCAAAATTTTGAGTAGATACAAACTAGAGGACTGCAGGTTCGGATTTAGCAAATCAAATAAATAAAAAATTTATCTTTTGCAGAACCAAAAAAAATTTTCACGCCTGGATCACTGATTGTTTACAATTTACATCAATTTTACGCCATTTTTCTTGATTTGAACAAAATTTTGGAGGTGGGATAGAGGATAGATGGGTCTGGTTTCTTGTACAGACCCCTTTTTTCTTGTGTGCCGGTGTAATCGTTTAGGGGTTCCGCTTGGTTTTTCATGTCTAAAAGTGAATTTTCTTAAGTTTTCGATTTCAGAAAAATATCAAGCTCAAAATATGAAAATTCGTGATTTCATTACTATTGGTAGTCTGAAAGAGACCCTTTATAAAATCTTTTTTCTGGAATAATATGCACAGGATTTCTTCTACAGTATGAACAGAATGAGGGTCCCTACAAAATCCCAATTTTTCAATTCCCTGATTATTCCCTTACCAATTCTTCATTTTTACCAACCGTTATATTTTTTTTTCCAGTCAAAAATTCATCTTTGAAATTTTTAGTGACAACAGTCATACAGAATTTTATAAACTTAAACTTCAGTTTTTCGAAAAATGCCTGACTCTTTCAGGTTTTCCCTAAATTTCCCTGACCAGTTCCAAACTCCCTGACTTTCTGAAATTGTCTGACTTTTAGCGACTCTGAGAATATTTTACCTAATGAATTGAAAATATTTATACCGGGTGACGAGAAAAATCTTGAATTTCGAAAAACACAAAAATACACATTTTTTGTAGGAAATATTTCTATGTATCGAATTCTTTCAAAATCGATCAGATTTTGCACTAAAAGTCGCAGAATCTTTCACCGAAGAAATATATTATTTCCGAAAGATTTGGCGACGCATATGTTTCCGACTTGAAAAGACAAAATTTGAGATAAAAATTCGCAGGTCTAAAAAAGTTTTACAAGAGATTTCTCTTTATCTTTTGTGATATCTTGCAAGGTTTACAAATTCGAAAATCAAGTTTCATGTAACAATTACTAAAAAATGTAGACATTTTTATATGATTATGCGATAAACATTGGTCAAAATTTTCCCACCAGATTTTTTCATTGTGTGCAGTTGTTTGTCACTCCCGTGCATTTCAAGATGGAAGTAAAAATATTCGAAAAGTTATTCTAACTCAATTTTTTTATTTCATTACTATAGGAAATGAAGGAATTTTTATTAGATTATATGGTAATTAATGTTTTATTTCTTTTTAAATATTTTACTTTTATCTCTAAAATATTCGTTGAATACCACATTACCACAAACGATCTAAAAATCCCATTCACATATCTCGGTATTTTATTTAAACTTGTTTCAGCACACCACGTTACGTATAAGAACAGAAACTTAGAAAAAATTCATTGCAAAGAACAATTCGGGTAGGGTTTTCCAGAAAATCTCCTTTTCATATTGCCGACATTCAAAAAAATAAATGCAGATGATTTTCGGCAGGACAAGAGGCTTCTTTTTTTTCTAGATTTGAAAAATTGTGCCTTAAAATTTGTTTCCAAAAAATACGAGAAATTGGACTTAATGGAGAAAAAAATTCTCCTGGTTACAAAAATGGTTTAGCCTGGAAAACGGGAATAAGTTTGTGTTTTCCGTACTAATGGATGTTTTTTATTTTCGAAAAAACGTCGCATTTTTTTTTACTTTGAAACTTGTTTAAAATTTGCAACAGATTTCGAAAGGAGCGGTTAAACTCACCTGGGTCCGAAGAGAAAATTATATTATATCTGAATAGGATCCAAAAATTGGATAAATAAACAGTAAAATACAAATACTTGTAACTTCATGAGATTATTTTTTCTTAAATCGTAAAAATACGTGTCGTCTAATTTTCTATTAAAAAACAACACATTTCGTCAATGAGAGATTTTGCGACTTGTAGTGTAAAACCTGACTGATGTGGAATGTATTCCGTCTATAGTAATTCAAAATCTATTCGAAGCTCGAATTTATCTGAAAAGAGTGTAAGCTGGTTAATATATATTAATATTGTTTAAATTCTGCGTTTTTTTCTATAAGTTAGTTTTACTGAAAAACGCAGAATTAGCGTACTAGAGGAATCTTACAACTAAAAAAAGTGCGTGGTTTGAAATTCAAGATGTTTTTCTGTTACCTTGTATGAATATCTTTAATTTATTTAGTATCGACAATATTCTGTTTATATTCTGGAACATAATATCATGTGCATATTATTACAGGATTGAAATGTTCAGAGGCTACTTCAAACCATTATTTGTGATGAAACTACCAATTTTCTATTTATTTTTTACAATTCTTCCGTAAATAACAAAGAATTTCTAGGTGTGGAAAAATGTACGAACCTCAAATCACAGGGTGGCGACTTGACCGGGAAACCGGGAAATGACCGGGAATTTTATTAGCCGGGAAACGATCGGGAATTTAATTCAAAAACCGAAAATTTTTTCTACCGAAAAAATGCGAGAAATGACCGCTTTCTTTTTATGAATCAGAAAGATATATTATCATTCCATTCAAAGAATGTAACTTTCCTTCACTCTGATTCTCAAAATATTAATTTAAATACATCTATATGTACTTCATGAGAGGAATAATTTATATTTTTTTTCCATTATAAGAAAGACGTTTTTCAAATTTGTCGCTCTGTGAGATTTTTTTAGCTGACTCCAATTTGATAATCAAATTGATGATAGCCCAAACATACAGAAAGACTCATTATCTAAATTTTCTCGAAAAAATGTATCCAGAAAATAATTATAGTTTTTATTTTAGGGCAGGGAGTTTCAGTGAAGAAGTATAATATCACTTTGATCAGGGAATTTTTTACATTGAACGGAAATTTCTTTTAACTTATAAATCGGATTTAGAAGAGAGGATTTGAAGAAAATCGTTCCTTCAACTCAAAATTCGTGACAATTTTCCCTCTTCTCAATTTGAAATGAATAAAGTACTTCAAGAAGTCTTTGGAGTAGAAATTAGTATTCCGAAGGAGAAATATTTCTGAATTATGATAGAAAACTTGTTTAAATTTTTCATTATAAATCCATCCTTTTTTAATTGAAAAATCAGCTACTTGTTTAAAACTTTTACTTTTTTGTTGAGAGATAAATTTTTATGTTTAAGTTACATTATTTTGATTCAAAATTTACCTCTGGTTGAAATTGTAACTACTTTGTTAAAAATCAATTCCTATTTTTTTGATGAAAATTCAAATATTTAGTTCAACATTGATTTCTGAGTCAGAAAATTCTAGTATTTCTTTGAGAATTTATGTACTTCATGGGAAACTTTCCTTTTTTGTAGAAAATTATTCTTTGTGGTCGAAAATTCATCTTTTTTCTTAAAATACATCTATCCATTTGAAGATTAATTAGTATGCCTGAAAAATCATCAGTTTGGCTAAAAATCAATTTATTCAACTAAAAATTTAAATGTTTCATTTTTAGCGGAAATTTGATCTTTTCTAGTTCAAGATTCGACAATTTGGTAAAAGTTTGTCTCTTTGAATTGTAAATTGAATTATTTCGTTGAAACTTCACATATTTTTTTGAGAAGTCGGTTCCTTTATAGAAAATTATCTTTTCCTTCGGAAGTTAATATTCTTCCTCAGAAATTCTTCTTTACGGTTAACAGTTTAAGTTAACAGTTAACAGTTAAGTTTTAGTTTCATTGAAGTCGAACATCATTCTAGTTAAAAACTCTTATGCTTGGTTTTAATTGATTTTTGAGCCGAAAATGTCACTATTCTATTTTTGTTCAAAAATTTTTATTTTTATACTTCAAGTTTCAACAATTTTGTTGAAAAATTATATTTTTTAGTTATAGATTAATTTTTTGTCAATAATTGAACTATTCTAGTCAACTGATCGTCATTTCAGTTAAAAAATAGTCTTTCAGGTTTGAAATTCGACTACTTCAGTTGAATATTTACAATTTCATTTAATTCTTCAACATTTAATTTATTCCACAGTTAGTTTTTTGTTTGTTTGTTGAAAGTTAGTTTTTTTGCAGTAGGTAATTTTTTTAAACTGAAAATTTAACTTATTCCAATAGAAAATTCCATGGTTTCAGTTAAAAAGTAATTTGTTTAGTTAAAGATCTATTTTTTTTATTTTAAAATTTTAGTAGTGAGTAAATTTATTGTTGACAATTTATCTTTTTCAGTAATTTGTCTGTTTAAAACTCAAATCTTTCAGTTGTTTATTTGTTTAGTTAAATATTTGTTTTTTTATTTCAAAATTTGAGTATTCAAATTTTCGTAGACAATTTATCTTTCTCAGTAAAAGTTAATTTATCTGTTTAAAACTCAACTCTTTCAGATGAAGATTCTTCGTTTTAGTA
>WSXT02000003.1:0-15453 GCA_011762715.2 Neuroterus valhalla
AATTTTAGTTAATATTGTTGTTTAAATTTAAGTTTATATGTAAAAGTTTAGTTTAATATTTTCAATTGCAGTAATGAAATTTAATTATTAATTAATATTAGAATTAGTAAATTTAATTATAGTTAATAAAATATGTGCCAGCAATTGCGGTTATACATATGTACTATTAGAAAATGGTAAGAAATAGTAAAATTAATGAATAAAAGTAAATAAAAATTTGTTTATAAATAGTAAAATAAATATAAATAAAAATTTGTTTTTTAAAATATTTATCTAATTAAATTTATTGATAGACTAGGATTAGATACCCTATTATTTTTAAAAAAAAATTAAAGTTCTGAATTAGTCTTATTTTGTAAATAATAAAAATTAAAAAATTTGGCGGTATTTTATTCTAGATAGAGGAACCTGTTCTTTAATTGATATTCCACGTTCTATTTAACTTAAATTTAATTTGTATATCGTTGTCATAATAAGATTTTTTTTAAAGAATATTTAAAGCTCTTAATTATTTATAAATAAATATGTCAAATCAAGGTGCAGTCTATATTTAAGGTTGAAATGGGTTACATTAAATTTATTTAAATTGGATTTAAGGTTTTAATTATTTAATGAAATTGGATTTATAAGTAAATATAGTTTAATTTGCTACATTGAATGAGTTTTAAAATGTGTACATATTGCCCGTCGCTTTCATTTTATGGAATAAGTCGTAACATAGTAGATGTATTGGAAAATGTATCTAGATAATTTAATAATTGAGTGTTATTTAGCACTAAAATTTTTGATATTTTAAGTAAAATAATTTTTAATTGTTAGTTAGTTTTATCAGCTTATAATTTAATAAATAAATATTTTACTTACATTAAAAAATAATTTGTGAAAATCAAGTTAAGTTGAATTATTTGTTGTTTATTAATATTAAGAGTTTATTATTTATAAAAATAAAAAAAATAATTTAAATATAATAATTGTTGTAGTATTTATTTATAAAATAATAAGTTTAATTATAGCTTAAAGTATTGTAAAAGAATAATGAAAAAAAATGAAAAATTAATAAGTTAAAAGAAGTTTATTTAATGTACCTTGTGTATCAGGGTTTATTAAATATATATATTTATAAATTATATTTTTCGAATTTTAAAGATCCAATTGTTTAATTTATTTATTGTATTATAACTATTAATAATAAATTGTTAGTAATGAAATGTTATTCGATTTAAATTATATCTAATTATTTAAGAAATAAATTAAATTTATTTAATTAAATATAAATATTTATTTTTATTTAATTTTTTATATTTAATTATTTAAAATATAATGGGTTAATCTATTATATTGATATTTAAAAACTTATAGTTAAGTTAAAAAAAATTAAGTTTAATATTAATTAGAATTAAAAATTTTGTTATAAAATATTAATAAATATTTTAATAATTTATTTAAAAAATTTTAGCTATTTATTAAATTATTAATGTTAATATAAATTTATTTAAAATTAATGATAAAATTAGTATAATAATAATTATTATATATTTAAATTATTTTAAAATTTAAAAAAAGAATTCGGCAAAATTATTATTCGCTTGTTTATCAAAAACATGTCTTTTTGTTTGGTTAAAAAGTCTGACCTGCCCATTGAATATATTTTAATTTAAAAGGCCGCAGTACTTTGACTGTGCAAAGGTAGCATAATCATTAGTTTATTAATTGTAATCTAGTATGAAGGGTTGGACGAAATAATAGCTGTTTCTTTTAAATTTTATAGAATTTTATTTTTTAGTTAAAAAGCTAAAATTTTTTTAAGGGACGAGAAGACCCTATAGATTTTTATATATTAATGATTGTAAAATAAACAAAATTTTTATATTATAGTTAAATATATTTTATTGGGGTGATAATAAGATTTAATTAACTCTTAATAAAAATTACATTAATTTATGATTTATTGATCCAATAGTATTGATTATTAGTTTAAATTACCTTAGGGATAACAGCATAATTTTTTTATAGAGTTCATATTAATAAAAAAGATTATGACCTCGATGTTGGATTAAGAGTTAATGTTAGGTGTAGAGGCTTGATTTTAAAATCTGTTCGATTTTTAAATTCTTACATGATCTGAGTTCAAACCGGTGTAAGCCAGGTTGGTTTCTATCTTTAAATAAATAAGATTTTTTAGTACGAAAGGATTAAAAATTTAAATGATTTTTTTATTATTTGAATAACATTAATAATTATATTTATAAAATATGTATTTTATCCTATCAAGATAACCCTCTACTCAGGCAAATTATATTAATTAAAAAAAACTAAAATTAAAGTGATAAACTGCAAATTTATATTTGAAATAATTTTCTTTTTAAAATTACAAACGAAATGACTAAGATCCTATATACTTTTATTATAACTCACCAACACTTATTTAATTTAAATAATTTAAGAACAGTTATTATTTTTTTTATATGTTTTTTTTTACTTTAAAGAAATGTGATCTCTTTACAAAGAATTTAACCCTCGGGTGGAAGCTAAACTATTGTTTTTTTTTATTAAAAATTTAATAATAATTATTAAAGAGTTATATATATATCTATATCTATTTATGCATAGTACAACACGTAATAAAAAAATTAATATTCGATGAGTGATTAAATTAACTAAATTATTACTTTCTTTTATAGAAATTTTATTAAAGGTTTTAAAGAATTTAAAAAAATTTTAAAATATTATTATTATTAAAATTAGGGGGTTCATCGGTATTTTGTTTCTTGGATAATGATTAACTTTTAGTTTATTAAAAATTAATAAATAATTATATATATATATTTTTCGGTGTAACTTAATATTTGAATATAAATTTATTTATTATTTTTTATTTAATTTTATTAAAAATATTAAATAGATAGTAAGTATTTATTTCTTTTAACTTTCTTTCCCCCCCCCCCTTAGATTAAATGGCCGAATAGTAGGCATTAAATTGTAAATTTATTTATAAAGATTTTCTTTTTTAATCATAATTATTAAAATCTATTTTAACAGAAATTAATGTGATAAATTTAGAATTTATATATATAATTTAAAAATATTATAAATAGTTGATGTTATTAGTTTAATTTTAAATAAATTGTGTTGATATTTTAATAAGTTTTATATTATTTTTTTTTATAATTATTTTTATTTTAATTGGAGTAGCTTTTTTAACTTTGTTAGAACGAAAAAGATTGGGGTATATCCAGTTACGTAAAGGCCCAAATAAAATTGGTATGGTGGGAATTTTTCAACCTTTTTGTGATGCGATTAAACTTTTTACGAAAGAATATTGTGTTCCAATTAATTCTAATTATTTTATTTATTATATTTCTCCAATAATGTTTTTATTTTTGTCTTTATTGATTTGATTAAGATTTCCCTTTTTACTAAAGTTTTTTTCTTTTAATTTAAGGTTATTATTTATATTGAGTAGAATAAGACTAGGGGTGTATCCTTTAATTTTGGCGGGGTGATCTTCTAATTCTAATTATTCTTTATTAGGTAGATTACGAGCTATTGCTCAAACAATTTCTTATGAAGTCAGATTAATTTTAGTTTTATTGAGATTTATTTTTTTAGTATTAAGATTTAATATGGTTAATTTTTATATATTTCAGAAATATATAATTTTTTTTTTTATTTCTTTTCCTCTAAGAATAGTATTATTTATTATTATTTTAGCTGAAACTAATCGATCTCCTTTTGATTTTGCAGAAGGAGAGTCTGAGTTAGTTTCTGGGTTTAATGTTGAATATAGGGGTGGTGGGTTTGCTTTAATTTTTTTAGCTGAATATTCAAGTATTTTGTTTATAAGAAGAATGTTTGTATTTTTATTGATGACAAAAAGAGTTTTTAGTTTAATGTTTTTTATTAAAATTGGGGTTTTATCTTTTTTGTTTATTTGAGTTCGAGGGGCTTATCCCCGATTTCGATATGATAAATTAATAAATTTATCTTGAAAAATTTATTTATCAATTTCATTGAATTATTTGTTTTTTTTTATTGGGGTAGTTTTGTATTTAAATTAAATAAGTTTATAAAATAAATATTTTATTTTATGTTTTCAAAACATATACTTTTGAATTAAGTTAATAAACTAAAATTATTTAATTTTGATAGGTATCTCATTTTATTTTAATAATAGGATTAATTATAAAATATATAAAATATCTAATAGAGATAAGCTGCCCTAATAAAATATATGGCTCGTCAACAGATCGCATTCCAATTCAAGTTAGTAAGATAATTATAATTAATATACAATAAAATAAAATTTTATTAAACAAATAAAATTGATTCCCTTGGAATAGTCTAAAATTATAAAAGGGATTAAAAGCTAAAATTATAATAGATATTATTAATGCTATAACTCCCCCTAATTTATTAGGAATAGCTCGTAAGATTGCATAAGCAAATAAAAAATATCATTCAGGTTGAATGTGAATAGGAGTAATTATAGGATTTGCGGGTATGAAATTATCAGGGTCTCCTAAGTTATATGGTATTATTAAAGTAATGTAAATTAATAAAATTAATATAAATAAAAACCCTAAAAAATCTTTATAAGAGAAATATGGGTGAAATGTAATTTTATTTAAATTTCTGTTTAATCTTAAGGGATTGTTTGATCCCGTTAAATGAAGAAAAGTAAGATGAATTATAACTAATCCAACAATAATAAAGGGAATTAGAAAGTGAAAAGAATAAAATCGAGTCAATGTTGCATTATTGACTGAAAGTCCCCCTCAAATTCATTTTATAATATCTATCCCTATATAAGGAATAGCTGATAATAGTCTTGTAATTACAGATGCCCCTCAAAAAGATATTTGTCCTCAGGGTAAAATGTATCCTATAAAGGCTGCTGCTATAACTATAAATAGAATTATAATTCCCACTATTCAAGTTTCTTTAAATTTATATGACTGATAATAAAGGCCTCGTCCAATATGAATATAAATAAAAAAAAAAAATATAGAGGCTCCATTGGCGTGTAAAGTTCGTATTATTCATCCTATATTAACATCTCGACAAATGTGATTAATTCTATAAAATGCTATAGAAATATTTGCAGTATAATGTATCGTTAAAAATAATCCTGTTAAAATTTGTAAAATTAAACAAATTCCTAAAATTGATCCTATATTTCATCAAATTGAAATATTTATTGGTGTTGGTAAATTAATTAATATTTTTTTTATTGGCGTAAATATATTTATTTTTTTTATTTTAGTTTAATTAAAAATTCGAATGGGGCCATAATATCTTTTTGTAATTTTTACAGTGATAATTAATATTAAAAATAAATAATTTATTAATATTAAATTAATTAAATTTGTTGGATAATTATAAAATTTTATAATATTAATTGTATTCTCTTTAACTAATAAATAATTATTTGATATTAGTGTTAAATCTATATTAAAAATTATTTTATTAATTAATAATAAATCTTTATTAATTAATAAAATAATAATAATAGTAATAAAAATAATACCTATAATATTCAGTGAAAAATAAAACTTTTCGTTTGAAATAAAAGAAATTATATATATAAATAAAATTAATATTCCCCCGATAAAAATTAAAAATAAAATATATGAAAATCAAAAAGATTTAGATATTAAACCAATAATTAAAGATACTATAATGGTTTGAATTAGTAATAGTATTATTATTCATAAAGGATGTTTTGCTCTGTTAAATATTATTCTAACAATAAAAGATTTTATTCTAATTAATAAAAAAATGATCAAAAAATAGTTTAAGCTTTAAAACATTAATTTTGGAAATTAAAGATAAAAGTTTATTTTTTTTTTGATTTAAAAATTCAAGAATTTAATATTAATTTACAAAATTAATGTTTTTTTTAAACTATTAAATCTTTTTATATTTTAAATTATATTTATATATTATCAATGATTTTATTTATTAGTGGATTAATTACTTTTTCTTTAAATTATCGATATTTTTTAATTAATTTATTAAGATTAGAGTATGTTGTTTTAGGGTTATTTTTATTTATTTATTTTTATTTATATTTTATGTTCTATGAATTGTTTTTTAGATTAATTTTTATAATTTTGAGGGTTTGTGAAGGTGTGATGGGATTATCTTTATTGATTTCTATAGTTCGTAATTATGGTAGTAATTATTTTCAATCCTTAAATTTTTTTTTATGTTAAGAATATTATTAATACTATTATTTAATTTATTTTTATTATTATTATTAAACAATAATCAGGTTTTTTGATTATTAAAAAAGAGGTTTTTTTTAATAACTTTTATTTTTATAGTATTTAAAATTCCTTCTTTTTATATGAATAGATTTATGTGTTATTTTTTGTCAATTGATTATATATCTTATGGTTTAATTTTACTGAGATTTTTAATTTGTACTTTGATATTTTTGGCGAGAGAAAAGGTCAATTATTTTAATAATAATATCATTATATTTATATTAATTATTGTTTTATTAATAATGTTTTTATACCTATCTTTTAGAGCGATAGATTTAATGTTGTTTTATTTTTTTTTTGAAAGAAGGTTAATTCCTACTTTATTTTTGATTTTAGGGTGAGGGTATCAATCAGAACGAATTCAGGCTGGTTTATATATGCTATTTTATACTTTATTAGCTTCTTTGCCTTTATTAATAAGATTAATATATTTATATAAATATAATAAAAGGTTATTATTTATACTATTAAATAAGAATTTGATTTATTCATATCAATTAAGATTATTTTATTTAACTATATTAATTGCCTTTTTAGTTAAAATACCTATATTTTTAGTTCATTTATGATTGCCTAAAGCTCATGTTGAAGCTCCTGTTTCTGGTTCAATAATTTTGGCGGGTGTTTTATTAAAATTAGGGGGTTATGGTTTGATACGGGTATTAAAAATATTAATGGGGTTAAATTCATTTATTAATTTGTATATTATTAGAATTAGATTAATTGGGGGATTTTTAATTTGTTTAAATTGTTTACGACAAACAGATTTTAAATCTTTGATTGCTTTTTCTTCCGTTTCTCATATGGGCTTAGTTTTAAGAGGGATTTTTTCTTTTTTTTATTGGGGATTGTTGGGTTCTTATATAATAATAATTGCTCATGGGCTTTGCTCTTCTGGTTTGTTTTGTTTAGCAAATATTTGTTATGAACGACTAGAAAGTCGAAGGATGTTAATTAATAAAGGCCTGATAAACTTTATACCTAGATTTTCAATCTGATGGTTTTTATTATGTTCAAGGAATATAGCCGCTCCTCCAACTTTAAATCTTTTAGGAGAAATTAGTTTATTAAACAGAATTGTAGTTTGATCTTGATTAACTATAATTATATTGTTTTTGATTTCTTTTTTTAGGGCTGCTTATTGTTTATATTTATATTCATATAGACAACACGGTTTGATGTATTCTTCTATTTATAGATTTTCTAGGGGTAATATACGAGAGTATTTTTTATTATTTCTTCATTGATTTCCTTTAAATTATTTAATTATTCAATCAAGATTTTTTATTTTATGGATTTAAAATAAAATAATTTAAATAGTTTAAAAAAAACATTAATTTGTGGAATTAATAATAAATTTATTATTTTTTAAGTTATTATTTCTTATTATTTTTTAAATTTTATTTTGATTTTAATAGTTAGGTTTATTATATTTATCATTGGTTTAAATTTTTTAATTAATGATTTAACTTATTTTTTAGAATGACATATTATTAATATTAATTCTTGTTCTGTAGTTATAACTTTTTTATTAGATTGGATAAGATTATTGTTTATATGTTTTGTTTTATTTATTTCTTCTATAGTAATTTTTTATAGAAAAGAATACATAGCTGAAGATTTAAATAAAAACCGATTTGTAATATTAATTATTATATTTATCTTTTCAATGATAATATTAATTATTAGACCTAATTTAATTAGAATTTTATTAGGTTGAGATGGGTTGGGTTTAGTTTCTTATTGTTTAGTAATTTATTTTCAAAATATTAAGTCATTTAATGCTGGTATATTAACAGCACTATCTAATCGAGTGGGGGATGTGGCTTTATTGCTTGCTATTGCTTGATTATTAAGACTTGGAAGATGAAATTTAATTTTTATAGATATTATATCTAATTCTTTAGAAATGTTAATTATTAGGTTATTGATAGGATTAGCGGCTTTTACTAAGAGAGCACAGATTCCGTTTTCTTCATGATTGCCAGCAGCTATGGCTGCTCCAACACCTGTCTCTGCTTTAGTTCACTCTTCTACTTTAGTTACTGCTGGGGTTTATTTATTAATTCGATTTAATTTTTTAATTAATTGTGGTTTAATTAATATGTTAATTTTAACATTAGGAAGACTAACAATATTAATATCTGGGTTAGGGGCTAGATTTGAGTGTGATATAAAAAAAATTATTGCTTTTTCTACATTAAGTCAATTAGGGTTAATAATAAGAATTTTATCTATAGGTAACTATAAATTAGCTTTTTTCATCTTTTATCTCATGCTTTATTTAAAGCATTGTTATTCTTATGTGCTGGAGGATTTATTCATAATATAATAAATTTTCAAGATATTCGATGATCCGGTTCTTTTTACAATCAGATACCCTTAATTTGTGTGTGTTTTAATATTTCTAGATTAGCCTTGTGTGGGTTACCCTTTTTGGCGGGATTCTATTCTAAAGATATTATTCTTGAGTATGTATGTATATATAATGTTAATATGTTTATTTTTTTTTTATTTTTTTTTTCGACTGGACTTACTGTTTGTTACTCATTTCGATTAATTTTTTTTGTTACTTTAAATTTTTTTAATATATTTTCTATAGTTTTTATTATTAATAAAAGTTGAATAATAATAAAAAGAATGTTTATTTTAAGTTTGTTTTCTGTTTTTGGGGGAAGAGTTTTATCGTGGTTAATTTTTCCTTTTCCTTATTTTATTATGTTACCATTATACATAAAAATATTTGTTTTTATAGTTTGTTTTTTAGGTGGGATGTTAGGTGTTTTTTTATATAGAATAAATATTTATTTTAATTTTATTATTTTAAAAAATAAATTATTTATTTATTTTTTATCTTATTTATGATTTATACCCTATTTGTTTTCTTTAAATTTAAATAAAGTATTTTTACTGATTGGAATAAAATATTTTAAAGTTTTTGATTTTGGTTGAAGAGAGGTTTTTGGTAGAACTTATATTTTAAAAAAGTTAAATAAATTTTCTTGTTATTATGAATCATATCAAAATAATTATTTATGAATATTTTTAATAATTTATTTTATGTTTATATTTAGGTTTATTTTATTAATATTTTAAAAATTTAAATAGCTTATAGATTTAAGAGCTTAATATTGAAGATATTAAAGAGATAGTTTTATTTTTAAATAAAATTTATTTATTTTTATAGTGAAAATATATTATTTTAAGTTTAAATTAAAAAATAAAGTTAGTTAGTTTTTTAAAGAAATATAAATAAGGTTAATTATTTAATTTTAAAATTAGAAGTTTTCTATTGTAATAAACATATTTCAATAATTAGAAACTTAAGTTTCATTAATATTATTAACAGTAATATATCTCTTTTTGATTTTAATTAAAATTAATTTTTTTATTTATTTTAAGATAGATTAAATTTATTAATATTTTTTAAATGCAACTTAAATGTTCTTTTTAACTACTTTCTTATTTTGTTATATAAAAAATTAATTGGTTCAATTTAAAGCCCCGTAATTTCATTCATGGTAAATTCCTAACAATAAAATTACAATAAATAAATTTCTAGTAATTATTCAATTTAATAAATTTGATATTATTATAGAGTTAATTATTGGAAGTATTAGGGCAATTTCTACATCAAAAATTAAGAAAATAATTGTAATTAGAAAAAATCGTAACGAAAAGGGAAGTCGGGATTTTGATATAGGATCAAATCCACATTCAAATGGGGATATTTTTTCTTTATTTAATTTAAATTTTATTGAAATAATTATTGATAATTTTATCATTAAAGTTGAAATAATAATTAAAATTAAAATGTTTATTGTTAATAGGATAATTACTTAAATTATTTAAAATAAAATTTTTGATTGGAAAACAATTGTATTGATTTATACTATATAAGTTTATTAATTTTACCTATTTAACTATCTTCCTCATCAGTAAATTGATAGATATAAAAATAATCAAACGATATCTACAAAATGTCAGTATCATGCTGCTGCCTCAAATCCGAAATGATGAGAAGAAGAAAAATGTTTTAAAATATTTCGAATAAAACATATTAATAAAAATAGTGTTCCAATTAATACATGAAATCCGTGAAATCCGGTTGCTAAAAAAAAAATTGATCCATAGGTTGAGTCTGAGATGTTGAAAGAAGCTTCAATATATTCATATATTTGTAATATAGTAAAATAAATTCCTAATAAAATTGTTAGTATTAATCTATTATTAATTTGATTATAAGTCTTATTAATTAATCTATGGTGAGCCCATGTTACTGTAATTCCTGATGTTAATAAAATAATAGTGTTTAATAAGGGAATTCTAAATGGGTTAAAAATTTTAATTCCTGTTGGAGGTCATTGTAGTCCTATTTCAATAGAGGGGGTTAATCTTCTGTGAAAATAAGTTCAAAAAAAGGATACAAATAAAAAAACTTCAGATGTAATAAAAAGAATTATTCCTCATTTTAATCCTACAATTACTTTAATTGTGTGAAGCCCCTGTATTGTTCTTTCTCGTAAGATATCTTGTCATCATTTAAATATTGTTATAATAATAATAGTAAGTCCTATTATTATTAATAGTATATTTTTATTTGTATGGAAAATATTTAAAGTACCAATTATTATAATTATTGTACCTAATGCACCTGTCAAAGGTCAAGGCCTATAGTTTACTAAATGAAAATGATGGTTTATTTTTATTATTTGATTTATATTTTAAAGATGTTAAATTTCTCTAAAATATAAAGTTATTAGGGTTGCAAATACATAAGCTTGAATAATTGTTACAGCAGTTTCTAGTATTAAAAGTAATAATTGAGTAATTAATAATAAAATTCTTATTGTTGAGATATTAATTGTGGGTCCAATATTTCCTAATAAAGTTAAAAGTAAATGTCCTGCGATTATATTTGCTGTTAATCGGACAGTTAGAGTGATAGGTCGAATAATATTTCTAATTGTTTCAATTATTACTATAAAAGGAATTAAAATTTCTGGTGTACCTTGAGGTACTAAATGAGTAAATATATGTTGACTATTATTAGTTCAACCATAGATAATTAACCTTATTCACAAAGGTAGAGCTAATGTTAAATTTATTAATAAATGTCTTGTTCTTGTAAAAATATAAGGAAATAATCCTAATAAATTATTAAATATAATTATTGTAAAAATTGATCTAAAAATAATTATTGATATATTTTTTATATTATTATTAATATTAACTTTAAATTCTTTGTTAAGTAATATTAAACCTTTAATAAAAAAAATTCTATAATTATTATTGATTATTCAAAATAAAGAGGGAATAATTATAAATCTAATTATTACTCTTAATCAATTTAATGGGAGATTTAAAATAGTAGTTGCAGGATCAAAGGTTGAAAATAAGTCTGTTATCATTTTCAGCTATAAAATAGTGATTTTTTAAAGTTTAAATTTAATAAAAATCTATTGGGTTTATAGGTTAATAAAAAAAAGTTTAAAATATTAAATATAATTATTATAAATAAAAAAAATAAAAATAAAAATGTTCAAGATATAGGCTTTATTTGTGGAATAAAAAAATATTAAATTTTAATAATTTTAATTTGACAATTTAATGTTATCATTTAACTAATTTTTTATTTCATTAAAAGTAAGTTTAATACTATGTTTTAGTTTAAAAAACTATTACTTTAATCAGTCATTTAATGATAATTATTATTTAATTCATATAATAAATATTTTTATTGATGTTCTTTCTAATTTAATAGGTATAAAAGAATGATTTATTCCACAAATTTCAGAACATTGTCCGTAAAAAATACCAGGCCGGTTTAATAAAATAGTTGTTTGATTTAATCGACCTGGAGTGGCATCAATTTTAACTCCTAATCTAGGGATTGTTCATGAGTGTAGGACATCTGCTGCAGTAATTAATAGTCGGGTTTGAATATTTATTGGAATAATAATAAAATTATCTGTATTTAATAAACGTAAGGTATTGTGGTTATTAACTATATAAGAATCAAATTCAATGTTTAAAAAATTAGTATATTCGTATCTTCAATACCATTGATGTCCAGTGATTTTTATAGTTATCAATGGGTTGAGAGTTTCATCTAATAAATATAGTAGTCGTAATGAAGGAAGAGCAATAAATAATAAGATGATGGCTGGTAAAATAGTTCAAATAATTTCAATTATTTGTCCCGATAAAAAAAATCGATTTATTAATTTATTAATTATTAAATAAATTATAATATAAGTAATTCTAATTGTAATTATAATTAAAATTATTATTGTATGATCGTGGAAAAAAATTAATTGTTCTATTAAAGGAGAGTTTCTATTTTGAAGAGTTAAATTTGATCATGTAGCTATTTTTTTCTAATAAAAGTTAATTTCTTTATTGATGAAGTTTAAGTTCAATACATTTATCTGTCATATTAGAAATTTTAACTGGGTGTTCTCAATAGAGGTACTTCTTTATAACTATGTTCATTTGGGGGATAGGTATGAACTCATTCAATTGATGGGTTTAATTGTGAGGAGTTTATTAGTTTTTGTTTATTAATTATTCTTTCTCAAATAATGTAAATAAATATTATGATTCCAATAAATGAAATAGTAGATCCAATAGATGAAATAAAATTTCATCTAGTATAACAATCCGGGTAGTCAGAGTATCGTCGAGGTATTCCGGCTAAACCAAGAAAGTGTTGAGGAAAAAATGTAACGTTAACTCCAATAAATATTATTGAAAATTGAATTTTTAATAATAGGTTATTTATGGTTAATCCAGTAAATAGTGGATATCAATGAATAAATCCTCCTATAATAGCAAAAACTGCCCCCATAGATAAAACATAATGAAAATGTGCTACAACATAATAAGTATCATGTAAAATAATATCAATTGATGAATTAGCTAATACTACTCCAGTCAATCCTCCAACGGTAAAAAGAAAGACAAACCCTATAGTTCATAATAGAGCAGGAGTTATTTTTATTTGTGTTCCTTGTATAGTTGCTAATCATCTAAAAATTTTAATTCCTGTGGGAACGGCAATAATTATTGTTGCTGCTGTGAAATATGCTCGAGTATCAACATCTATTCCTACAGTGAATATATGATGTGCTCATACAATAAACCCTAAAAGTCCAATTGATAACATAGCATAAATTATTCCCAATGTTCCAAATGTTTCTTTTTTCCCTCTTTCTTGAGAAATAATATGGGAAATTATACCAAATCCTGGTAAAATTAAAATGTAAACTTCTGGGTGACCAAAAAATCAAAATAAATGTTGGTATAAAATAGGATCACCCCCTCCGGCAGGATCAAAAAAAGAAGTATTTAAATTTCGATCGGTTAAAAGTATTGTAATAGCACCAGCTAATACAGGTAAAGATAGTAATAATAGAATAGCTGTAATAATTACGGATCAAGTAAATAGTGGTATTTGATCAAATTTTATATTAAAAATTAATATATTTATTATAGTAGAGATAAAATTAATAGCCCCTAAAATAGAAGAAATTCCAGCTATATGTAGGGAGAAAATTGATAAATCAACTGATGTTCCTGAGTGGGCTATAATGGAAGATAGTGGGGGGTATAATGTTCATCCTGTTCCTGTTCCGGATTCTACTATTCTTCTTATTATTAATAAAGTTAAAGATGGGGGTAATAATCAAAATCTTATATTATTTATTCGTGGAAAAGCTATATCGGGTGCACCCAGTATTAATGGAACTAATCAGTTACCAAATCCCCCAATTATAGTTGGTATAACTATAAAAAAAATTATAATAAAAGCATGTGCGGTTACAATTACATTATAAACTTGATCGTTACCAATTAATGTTCCAGTAGATCTTAATTCTATTCGAATTAATATTCTTAAAGAAGTTCCGACTATTCCAGATCAAGCCCCTAAAATAAAATAAAGAGTTCCAATATCCTTATGATTTGTGGATATCAATCATTTTTTTAAAAATTTTATAAAATTTATTATATTTTTAAATTTGAAGTTTAATAGTTGTTTAATTTAACTTAAAAATTTAATATAAATATATTAATTCAATAATCAATATAAATATTCATATAGAAATTATATTTATCTTTAAATTTAAAAAATTTATAGTGTAATTAATTTTATAATTTAATATTTTTAAGGGTTGATTATAGTTTAATATAAAAGTTGAATAGGTAAGTTGAATATAAACAAATAAAATTAATATATTAAATATTACTATAATAGTTATTACTATAAATATTTTTATTTGTATTAATAGTTGAATAATTATTCACTTAGGAAAAAATCCTAAAAATGGGGGTAATCCACCATATGATAGTAAATTAGTTAAAAAAATAAATTTTATAATGTTTAATTTATAATTTAATGAAAAAAATTGATTTAGTATAAAAATATTGAAAATATTTAAAACTATAGTTAGTGTTAAAGTTAAAATTGAATATAGTAAAAAATATATTTTTCATATTAATATGTTATTTATTAAGGTGATTAGTAATCATCTTAGTTGATTAATAGAAGAAAAAGCTAAAATTTTTTGAATAGAAGTTTGATTAATTCTACCTAAAGCTCCAATAATCGATGATATAATAATAAATATTATTTTAATTCAATAGTTATTTAAATAAGAGGTTAAAATTATTGGAGCAATTTTTTGTCATGTAATAATTATAAAACTATTATTCCAAGATAGATTTTTTATTATTATTGGTAGCCAGTAATGAAGGGGGGCAGCTCTTATTTTTAATATTAGAGGAATTAATATTATTCTTATAGTATTAATTTTTAAGTAAAAAAAATAATTTGTTAAATTAATTATAATTAAAAATAATAATATCACTGAAGCTATGGTTTGAGTGATAAAATAAATTAGTGTAGACTCTATTGATTTATTATTAGTTTTTTTAATTAATAGGGGAATAACAGCAATAAGGTTAATCTCTAGCCCCAATCATGAATTAATCCATGAATTTGATATAATAGTGATTAATGTTCCTAGAATTAAAGTAATTAAAAAATTATATTTGATATATTTTTAAATTAAAAAGAAAAAAAGATTTATGAGTGGGGTATGAGCCCATTAGCTTAATTTAGCTTACTTTTTAAATAATAGATTTATTTTATAAATTTTAAAATTTTATATAATAAATAGTA
>WSXT02000004.1:0-16158 GCA_011762715.2 Neuroterus valhalla
ATTGAGTGTTTTCAAATCCTTTGCTATGTATCCAAGTCGCTTATCACACTCATAAACTCCAGAAAATAGTTATAACTTCTATTTGCTAACTTGAATTTTCTATAACTAAGTAAAATATTAGGTTTAAACAATAATCTGCAACCTTGTGAGTCTAGAAAACTATTCTGATCTATATGAGAAAAAAAAAATTTCTGTTGATTTCAATTTTTTATACCAAAGTTGAATATTAGGTGTAACTAATAATATGAAGTCTAGTGACTATTTTATTATAAATAGTATAAATAGTAATATTTACTAGTTAGTATGAATAATTTACTATTTCTGGAACATATAAGACTGAAAAAAATTACTTATAGCAGAGCAAAATGTTAGAATTTTTATGATATACTATGATAAATAATTTCATATTTAAATGCTTCAAATATTTTCTGTAGGTTTGCCTTTTCTTGTATGCTGAAGTTCTTAATGAAGTCGATTCCAAAATATATACATGAGGGTTTATAGCTGATAGACAAAAAATATTTTTCCCCAAAAAGCAGTTATTCTGTAACTCTCTTTTCTAGAAAAAAGTTCAAAATGATAAAAATGAAAAATATTGAAACCTTCAAAAAACCTTTTTGAATATTAAATTCCGGATTTGATGTATGTACAAAGTCAACTTCGATTTTGTCAAGAATTGTTTTATACGACTGAATATATTATTATTAAATGCAATCTCTATGCATTTGGAAACGATGAAAATTGCGAAATTGGTAATAAAACTTTTTTCAGCCTGATTATTGAATTTTAGTGAAATAGATTGCTTGATATAATCGATTACATATTAACGTCCCTAATTAAACAAAAATCTAGTCTAGGTAAAAGTAATCATTAATATTGAGAAATATAAACAAATTCACACTTTCGTAGAATACTGAGCATTTTTACACCTTAAATTAGTTTTTATTAAATTTAGCAAATTTTCATAAATTCAATCCGTACATGTAATTGGAATCGTATTTTGATATTTTCCGCTTCATTCTATAGAAAAATATCCATAAAAACAAAGTTTTTTTACAATTTTTGAAATTATCACTAGATACCCCTGAAAATCATAATCTCAGAAAAAGACGAATTTGTCAACAAAGTAGCTGAATCCACGAACAAAAAAGAATCATTTTCTACCAAGCAGTTGAATTTTTGACCGAAAAAACATGAAATTTTCACAAAGAGAAATTAATTTTTGAAGATAAAAAGAAAAACTTTCAACAAAATACCTGAATCCTCAAACAAAAAAAACATTTTCTACCAAGCAGTTAAATTTTTGACCAAAAAAACCTGAAATTTTTACCAAGTGATAATAATTTTTAAAGATAAAAAGACAAATTTTTAACAAAATACCTGAATTTTGATGAAGTTTCAACTTAAATGGTAAATCTTCAAGCAAACAAAGAATTATTGAACAAAATGGTTCAAGTTTTGCAACCATGGTGTTGAATTTTGAACAAAAACAAGATGAGTTCTGAACAAAACTCGACAAAATACATGAATTTTCAACTAAAACAGATAAATTCTCAACCAAAAATGGAATAGTTACTTTCAACTTCAACATAGAAAGATTTCCCAATTGGAAGCGAATTATGCTTAATGATGTCTAGTATCAAGCCCATAAAATTTAAACATTAATTACCATTTTTAATTAAAAAATTAGATTCTTGAAAATGGAATAACTGAACATTCATAATGTGGAATGTTAAAAAGTTCTAGAAGCGATTAATGCTAGAAAATTTCCAATTTTGAGCGCATAGAATTAAAGCTAAAATATTCAACAATAAAGTATATGCGCTGAAAATTCCAAGTCTTCTCGAACGTTACCAGTTAAGTATAAAATTCGGAAAAATTCAAACAGCCCAGCCAATGAAAACTAAATACTTGCAAATTCAAAGCTTTTCTGTAATACCAAATCTAAATTTTCAGCATTTGAAAATGTACAATTTGGGTATAAAAATGTTCGAAAAGTATTTGGAACTGGAATCGTTTGGTATCTAACAATAAGGAATGAAAACTTATTTTTAAAAATACGCATCTGAAGTTACAAAAATAATATTGAAGCTTTTGAAATTTAAGAAAGATTGAACAGTTTCACTGTAAGCATTTAGAGGTGATTTTGAAATGGAAGAAATAAGAAATGTCCAAAATTGTAAAGAATTTGAAATCTAGGATTTGAAAATCTATTTTCCCAAGGCTATAATTTCTGATTTTCAAATTTTCTTGAACTTTTTTTGCAATTCAAGTCTTATGTCAAGGAATTTTTCAGAAAATTAAAAAAAATTTAATTTCCTCAAAGAAGATCCATTTTCAATTAAAAATATCAATTTTTTGACAGAAAAAAATTATTTTCAACAAAATAGGATATCAACCAAATCGAAGAATTTTCTACAATAGAGTTCAAGTCTCAACCAAATAGTTGAAATTCACACCGAATATTTCAAATTAAAATATCAAGAAAAAAATATTATTTCAACTGCAAAGAGGCAAATTTCGATCGAAACAAAAGCAGATAAATTTTCAACATTTTTGAATTTCGAACCCAAGAATAATAATTTATTACAAAAGAATTCGAATTTCCAACTCAAAAATATGATTCTTTAACCAAAAGTCAAGTTACTACCATATCCTTAATTCTTTGACAACACACACGAATTATAAACAAAATACATAAATTGCCGAAGAAATAGTTGATATTTCAATAATAGAAGATGAATTTTCAAAAAAAAGAAAATGAATTTTATAAAGTGTCAATGAATTATTTATTTCTTTTAGTTAAAAAAAAAGTGTGATTATTTCAGACAACAATCGCATAATTTGCAAATAAGAAAGGAAAATGATTTGAAACCAAGAAGGTTAATTTTGTGAAAAAAAGTTCTCAACGAACTACGTGATTTTTCAGAGAAATATCTTCATTTCCATCTAAACAAAGATACATTTCCAAACCAAACAGTTTAATATTTGATAAAAAAATATGACTTTTCGGAAAAAATGTTTTACGAGTGAAAAACAAGTGTGAAGTTTTTCGTTGCTGAAGTTTCACTTCAAACGCGCGTGGTTTCCATACGCAAATTTTTTGCAAAACGATTTTTGAGGCTTCCATACCGATCATTCAAAAAAATCGATTCACCCGAAAAGTATTGAAATTAGCCAATTTTTCACTCCAGAAACAAATTTGATTGAAAAGTATTCCCTAACTATCTAAATAAGCAAAATGGAGTAAATAAATTTTGAGATTGGTGCCTGGTTATAACTTATAACTTCCCCAATTTTGAGATTATGGCCTGGTTCCAAATTCCTCAATTTTGAGATTAGGTTCTGATGGTGCCAATTTCTCCAAACTAAATTCTACGTCTATCTACTATACACATTTTTGCTTAATATACAATACAAATTATGAATAGTTTACACTATCGCGTAACAATATTTCGACGATTAGATTAAAAATCTACACCTTAATTCCAATTTTTTCCAGTTTTTGATTGTCCAACGATGAGGCGCCGACAACCGGGAAAGGTAGCTAGTTGTACAGAAATCAAACATTCAAATCGATACAACCGTCTACCTCACCCAGGCGTCGCCGCTATTGTTTTTTGGCATTTTTTGATCTTCCTTCTCCAGTTTTTTCTCGTACGCTTATGCCTAAGTTTCGTCTTTAAAAAAACATGAAAATATTAGCACACTGTTATAAATTCACAGGGTAGCGGTGGTTTTCAGGAAATGTTAAGAATTGATTTCCTCGGAGGAACTCTTTCCGAAAAGAGTTTTTTTTTTTAAAGAAATATTCTGCTTATGCATTTTTATGTAAAATCATGTAATATATGAAATTTTTCTACCAGGAAAGGCCTATTTCAGAGATATACATGAATTTTCCAACTAAAAAAGAAAGTTTTTCGATAACGTTGCTCAATTTCTAACAATGTAGGTCAATTTTTGAATTTTCAAAAAAAAAAAAGGAATTTTCTATCTCTTTCGAATTCAATCAAAAAAGGCAAATTTTCATCAGAATAGTTCAATCCTCAACCAGAACAGATTGTTCAGTTTTAAACCAAAAAACGAAGAAGCATTTTGTGATAAAGGGAAAAAAACAATTTCAACCAAACTATTGAACTCCCAAGCAAAAAAGACGATTTCTTTACAAAACAGTTGAATTTTCACGGAAAAGTTATTTTTCCAGTCAAATAGTCAAATTCCCAACTCACTAACATTCAAGTTTTACCAAAAAATTATTTTTGAAGAAAAGAGTTGTATTTCCAAGCAAGGTAGATTAGTTAATCAAGAAAAAAAACGATTTCAATCAAATTGTTGAAGTTTCGAGCCAAAAAAACGAATTTTTTACAAGGTTGTTGATTTTTAACCGAATTCGGAAAAAAAAATTTTCCGCAAACATTTTTTCCTAAGCTTAGATCTTTCAAATTTCGATGTGAAATTGTTTGAATATATAACAATTTGAACATATTTCTCTTTTATTATAAAATCTTCTAAATTTTAAAGTCTGATAATTTTGTTGATCGTCCTTTTTGGGTTAAATACTCAACTGTTTTGTGAAGGACTCGTCTTTCTGGCTCAAAACATCAACGAGAAATATTCAGAAATTCAGATAAACTTGAAAGAGGCGTATATCTAACGAAACCGTTGGATTTTCAACCAAAACTGATTAATTTTTACACCAGACATTCAATTTTGAAAAAAATTTCAGACAAAAAGGATTGTGAAAGCAAACCAAGAAGACGGAAAACAAAAGAGTTATATTTCTAACAGAGGAAAATCTCCCACTGAAGAAAAAAAACAATTTTAACCAAACTATTCAAGCTCAAGTCAAAAAGACCATTTTTCACAAACTAGTTAAATTTTCAACAAAAGACTTATATTTCCAACGAATAGTCCAATTTTTAACTAAATAAGATGAATCTCTAACCAAAACATGTATTTGAATTCTTCACTAGAAAATATTTTAATTTTAAATAAAAAATAGTTAAAGTCAACCAAAAAAGACGAATTTCCATCAAAATAGTTATATCATCAACCAGAATAGATTAATTCAAATCAAAACATTGAAATCCCAACAACGAAGAAACGAATATTTAACAATACAGTTGAATCAAATAATAAAAGACGATATGTTAACAAAATCGTTGGATTCTCAACCAACACTGATTAGTCTCACACCAGACATTCAATTTTTAACAAAACTGACTAAACAAATTCTCCAGCTAAAAAAAGTTGAAATTTCAAACCAAAAAGCCAAGAAACGAAAGGGAAGTTTTAAGATTTTTTTTACAAAGGCAGATTTTTTAGTGAAGAAAAAAAAACAATTTCAACCAGCATGTTGAAGTTTCGAGTCAAAAAGACAATTTTTTACGAACCAGCTGAATTTTCAACAGAAAAAACAATTTTCTCGACCGAATTTTCAAATAACAAAAAATTAATCTTCACCAGACAGAAATAAATTTTTGAAAAATAAGTTCAACTTTCAACCAAGTAGAAGAGATGAGTTCCTAAAGGAATGGTTTGATCCTCGATCAAAATAGAATAGTTCTCAACAAAATATTTAATTTTTACCAAAAAGAGCCAAAAAAGATAATGTTTCGAACCAAAAAGTCGAAACTTAGAAAAGAGTTGAATTCCAAACAAGGAAGATTTTTCAATCTAGAAAAAAAAAACAATTCTGAATATTGAAGTTTCAAGACAAAAATACGAACCAAATATTTATTTTTTTACCAAAAAAAGATTTCGTCTAAAAGAGATAAAGTTTCAAACCAAGAAGGCTTAACTCGAAAAAGAGTTAAATTTCCAACCAAGGAAAATTTCTTAATCAAGGAAAAAAAACTTAACCGAATTTTCGAAGTTTCAAGCCAAAAATATGAATTTTTTACAAATCAGTTAAATTTTAACCTACCTACAACAACAGTTTGTCCGTAGAAACTTGTTCTTAAATCAGGATGTTCATCTTTCGAATTACCATGTAAAATTATTTGAACACAACATTTTGAACTCTTTTTAAATAAAAATCTTCTGGAGTAAAAATCAACAATTTTATTATAAACTACTTCTTCTTGGGTTGGAAATTCAATTGTTTGGTGAAAAATTCGTATTATAAGGTATGGAAATCAACGATTGGGTTCAAATGTTCTCTTCTTGAATAAAAAATCTTCCTTGCTTGAAAATATAACTCTTTTGTTAGAAGTTCGAGTATTTTAGAAGAGATAAAAATTAGGCTATATGAAAATTGATATTTAGCTCTATATCGTTGGTTTTGAGATTTTTGGAAAAACCCGACTCTTCTATTTTGATTGATTCCTTTTTTTAGTAGTTTCCTTAGTCATTCTTTCCCTGATTTTTTTTTCAAAAAAATAAAATTTGTAAGTACGATCATTTTTTTATTTAACTTTACTGAAAAAAGTAGCTTTACGATGAAAAAAGTAACGTTGCCTAAAAAAGTATAAAGAAGGTAAATAAATAAATAAATTGGAACTTCGGAGCCTGTCATAACTTCGTGAAGATTATTTCTTCTTAAAATATGTGTCGTCTTACTTTCTTTACCAAGAAATAAACATTTTATGGGTCATAAAATTTCAATGCTTAAAATAAATATTTTGTACATCTATCATAAAATTGTAATTGAATCCTACCAAAATCGTAAGCTAAAAATATTACGATGACATGCATGTAACCACAGGCTTAACACGCAAGAATTTTGATCTTACCTAAGCAAATTCAAGTCTAAAAATAATACATTCGCCGAACTCAATAAATTGATGTACAATCTTGTTATTAAATTTTGAGCATAATTTCAAGGCTTTCTCGTTGATTAGAATTTCGAATTTTATGAATATCTCATACTATACATGTGGAGGACAAGTAGGTTTAAAAAATGCTTTTTTACTCGGCGGGGCTTAACCAAAACTTAATTAAAAGGTTCTTAGGGTTCGTACAGGTCAGGAAATTACAGAAGTCAGGGGAAATCAGGAAAATTACAACGGGCCAGGGAAAGTAAGGGGATAACTGGAAAAACAATCCGCCCCTTTTTCCCCCTTAAATATTGAGAATCCCCCCAAACACTTAGAATCGACAATTTAAAACAAACTTTTCCAAATCTCAACCAAACTATTTTGAATTCTCAATTAAAAGACGAATTTTCAACCAAAAAATGTTTTACAGTCAAGAAATCAAAATAGATGTTAATTGAATTATTAAAGTTTTAATCCAGCAATTGAATTTTCACCAAATAAAAATTGATTAATTTCCAACATAACAGTGTAATTTGAAAACAAATAAGATGCAATTTTAACTAAGTATTCATATTTCAAACCAAAAAGATGAATTTTCAATCAAGTAATTAAACTTTCTATAAAAAAGGGAATTCTCAATGAAAACTGTAATAGTTGATTTTTGATCAAAAAAGATTTTAATTATAAATCAAAAATGGTTGAATTCCACCAGAAAAGACTCAAGAAATTTGAAAAATTTTCAACCGAAAAGTTGAATTTGATACAAATAAAGATAAATTTTCTAAAGATGAAGGCGAATTTTAACGGAATAGTTAAATTTTCAACCGAGAAAGATTTTTCAGTCGAGAAATAAAAAATTTGAACCAAATAGTTCAATTTTAGACCCATAAAAACGAATGTTCAATTTGAAATTATTGTTGTGTCAAGAAAGCAAAAAATATATCAACCAATTTGTTGAGTTTCCAATGAAGTAGTTGAATTTCTAACAAAAAATAGCGAATTCCGAATGAAAAATGTAATATTTGATATTTTAAGATATTTTATTTGACAGTCAATGAAAAGTGTTAAAGTTAATTCTTCAACCAAAGAAGATTTTAATAATTAATAAGAAATAAATTATGGAAATGCAAAAATAGTTGAATTCAACAAAGAAGAAGAATTGCCACCAGATCAGTTGAATTCTCAGTAATAGAATAATTTTGAATCAAACAGCTGCACTTTGAAGATCAATTTTCTTAAGCAAAAAGACGCTTTGCAAAGAAAGGGTAAAATTCTCAACCAGAACATATGTATCATTTGAGAGAGCAAACAAAACTTTAAAGTCATTAGTTGAGTTTCCAATGAAGTAGTTGAACTTCCAATCCAAAAGGACGAAATCTAAATTAAAAATGTAATAGTTGATATCTCGACAACAAAAAATGTCCAATTCATTGAATTTTCAACAAATAAAAACTTCCTAGTAAAAAAAGAAGAAAAATTGCCAACCAAATCGTTGCATTCTCGAATAAAAACTAAACTCCCAACTAGAAATGGAATTGTTAGGACTTTCAGTTGAAAAAGTTGATCCCTAAGAAAAAAAACTTTTTGACAATCAAAAAAAAAAATTTTTGAATAAAAAATGTGACGGTTGAGATTTCAACCAAAAATTTCATTTTGTCAACATATAACAGTGAAATTTTAAAGGAAATTATTGATTTTTCATAGGAGAAGACAAATTTTTTAGATGACAGTTGGATTTTTAACTTTAAAAGTTGTATTTTAAACAAAGGAGTTCACTTTCAACAAAAAAAGTCCATTTACAACCAAATGATTGAGTTTTCAAACAAAGTCGTGATCTTTAAGGGGGAAAAATAATTTCAAACGAAGTATTCCAAATTTCAATCGAGTAGTTGAATTTTCATCCAAGAAGATGCTTTTCAACCAAATAGCAAATTTTCAACCAAAAAGATCAATTTTCTTCCAATTAGAATAATGTTTTACGAAACAGACGAACTATCTACAAAACCGTTGAATTTTTAACTCGATGATATAATTTCCAACCAAATAATTGAATTTTCAACCAGAGTGGTGAATCTTAAACAAATTAATTTCGAACAAAAGCCATGTGTTTTATTCAAAACTGTTGAACTTTAAGACAAAAAGACGAAACATCTACAAAACAGTTGAATTTTCAACCCAAAAATACGACTCTTCAACAGAAAATTTGATTATCTCCAAAAAAAAAAACCATGATTTTTAACAAGAAAGTTTATTTTTTTACTAAATTACTTAACTTCGAGTCAAAAAGAAGAATTCTCTGACAGCAGTTGAATTTCTAACCCGAAAATATAAATTTCAAATAAAGTCCATTTGTTTACCTTGAGCAATACTTTCTTGGAGTGGAAAGAAAATTATTATGTTTTTAAATAAAAAATCTTTCGGTTGGAAAGTTTTAATATGAAGTATACAAGATTCGTCTTGGTGTTTCAAAAATTTATCTCTCTTTGTAGACATTTGATCTTTTCTGGTTTTTGTGTTATTTTTTTTGTCATTTGTTTCTGGTCATTATTTTTTGCTTGAATATGCATACATTGGTTAATTTCAAACACTATTAATTTTTAATTGTCTAGTTATAAAGCTTCAACAGGAAATTATTTGATTTTCAATGTTACCAATCGCATTTTTTCAACAAGTCCCAAGAAGTCTTAAAAAGTCGCATTTAAAAAAAATGTCGCGAATGCCCTGGAAATTTCTTTTTCTTTTTTTGTCATTCTGGAGAATCGCAAAAAATTTGATTATAATAAAACTCTTTTTTCTCAGGAAGAAAAAAAATGGAACATCAAGCATTTCAAATTCCTTAAATTTTTATTCTGCAATCACCTTCCAATTAAATTTGATTTAGCCTCGCCGTAATCAACTGAAAGGGAGTAATAATGATAAAAAGAAAGTTTGGAGAAAAAAACTGATCTGGTCTGGTGCCATTCGTCAAAGTCAACGATATTCTCAGACATGGCCAGCTTTCGATTTTATAATAAAAAACTGAAGATGTATTATTTATTCAAAGAAAATGAACCAACAAATATTGAATTCATTTTAGATAAAAAGAGATCAGATTTTCGGAAATTGAGGAATTGATCAACCAAAAAGACAATTTTCCTACAAGAGAGTTAATTCGAAACGAAATAGTTGAATTCCCTACTAGAATAGTTCAATTTCCAACCTCCAGAAATCCATAAAACCAATGAAGTAGAATTCACTACGAAAAAGTTAATTTTTAACAAGGAAGTCCAATTCTCTACAGTTCAATTCATCCAACATAGACGAATTTTTAACAAAACTCTATAATCTTCAAACAAAACAGATTGATTTACAATAAAACAGTTGACTTTTTTATTCAAAAGGGATGAATTTCTAACTAAGAAAATGAAATTTCTACCGAAAAGACGACAATTCAAGGAAATATTTGGTTCGTCAACGAAAATAGATAAATATTCAACCAAAAATGGAATCATTAATTTTCAGCTGAAGTAAAATCAATTCTTAACGAAGAAAACTACTTTTCAACCAAATACTTTGATCTCAACCAAAAAATGAATTTTTAACTGAAATGATAAATCTTCAAATGAATGAAAAATAATTTTGAACTAATTTGTACGTCTTTTGAACGTGAAATTGAATTTTACACAACAAACATTCTTTAACGAGATGACTATTTTTTAACGAAATATTTGAATCCTCAATCAAAGTAGATTAGAAATGAGAAAATTTGGTTAGAAATCCTCTCTTTTTGGTATAAATTAAATTTTTTTGAATAAAAATTCTTTTTTTTTGGTTGCAAATTCAACTACTTGTTCGAAAGTTGAACTACCTTATGTAGAAAATTCACTTTTGCGTCATGAACATTCATAAATTTATTTGGAAATTCATCTCTTTGGTTAAAAATTGCATCATTTTGTTCGAAATTTGTTGTTTCTGTTTTGTTGAAAATAATTTTTTTTGTACTGATAATACATAGGTACCTACTCCAGATGAAGATTGATTATCTTACATGAAAACTTTTTCTTTTTAATTCACCGATTTTTGTTTGAGAGTTAATACTCTTATTGAAGATCAAACAGTTTTTGATAAATGGCCTTTTTGGATTGGAACTTTTAGAATAAAATTCAATTTCTAGGTTATTAATTTATCCATCCTGGTAGGAAATTCAAAAACTTGGTTGAAGGTTGAGTTTCTTTGTTAGAAATTCACTTTTTGGTTGGAGATTCGACATTTAGGTGAGAAATTCGAATATTTAGTAAAAAATTTGATTTTTCAAGTGCGAAATTCATCTTTCTGGTTGAAAAATTATATTATAGTATAGCTAAAACGTAATTTTTTCTAATGGAAGTTTAACTGCTTGGTTAAAAGTTCAACTGCTTTATAAAAATCCATTCTTTTAATAAAAGATTTATCATACAAGTTAAAAATTTAACTATGGTTGAAAATTCAAATATTTTTTTGAAAATGCATGGTTTCGGTTGAGAATTTGTCTACTTGGCCTAATTTTTAGTTCTTCAATAAAGATGCTTCATATAAGTTGAAAATTCATCTCTAGTTGCAAATTTTAATGTTTATTTGAAAATGTATAGTTTTGGTTAGAAATTCAACTACGTATCCATGTTTTTTTCCCAAATCGAAGAACTTCTTTAAAAAGTTTCCTATTTTGTCGAAAATTGGTTGTTTTTCCCGTTCAGAATTAATTTTTCAATAAAAATATACTTACTCCGTTTGGAGACTCATTATTTCTTTAGAGAATTCGATCATTTTTTTTTGTATTGAATCCACTTTCTTGTCGAGTCAGTTCTTTTGTTGCAAATTAGAGTTTTGTTCACAATTAGCCTTTTTGGATTGAAAACTCAACTATTTTGTTGGAAATTCCCTTTTTTTGGTTGAACGTTCGTTATTTTAGTGGATTACTGAAATATTTTGTTCAAAATTCGCTTTCTTAGTTAAAAATTAATCTTATTGGTTGAAGACTCAAGTACTTGGTTAAAAGTTGCAATTTATTGAAAATTCATTTTTGTTTTGTTTAAAGATTCATCATATTTAAGAATTCGTGTCTGGTTAAAAATTAGAATATTTTCTTGATAATATTCATCTCTAGTTGGAAATTTTATTTCTCGTTGCAAATTAATTACTTTGTATAAAAATACAATTTCTCGGTGAAACGTGTAACATCTTTGTAAAAAAAATCATCATATAAGTTAAAAATCCATTATTCTGGGTGAGATTTCAACTACTTGGTTAAAAGTTGACTTATTTTTTAAAAAATCATTTTTTTGGTCAAAGATTCATCATGTTAAAAATTCATCTCTAGCTGGTAATTCGAATATTTTGTTAAAAATTCAACTACTAGGTCAAATGTTCAGTTTTTTAGTTAGAGATGCTTATTCTTGAAAATTCAACTATGCACTTGGTTAAATACTTGTTTTTTCTGTATGCGAATTTAACTACTTGTTTGAAAACTTCACTACTTTGTTCAAGTTTTTTTCGTTTTTTATTAATTTTTGAACTAAAAATGTACCAACTCCACAGTTGGAGACTCATTATTGTAGAAGAAAATTTGATCACCTCTTTTGTTTAAAATTCAAGTTTTTGCTGTTGAAAGTTACTTCTTTTGTTGAAAATTCGCTTTTTTGTCAGGAAATTATCCTTTCTGGATGAAATTCAAATACTTGATTAAAAATTGAGCTACTTTGTTGGAAATCCATCCTGGTTAGCTAAAGATTTATCAGATTGGAAAATTAATCTCTGATGTATAAAAATTCAAATATTTTGTTCAATGTCCATTGTTTTGGTTGAAAACTGAACTAATTGGTTGAATAGTCATTCTTTTTGTATACAAATTCAACTACTGGTGTGAAAATTGTACTATTTCGTTGAAAACTGTTTTTTTCAAAATAAAATTTTCAACTGAAAATAATGTACCTACTTGTTCAAAAGTTCAACTTCCTGGTTAAAAACTCATTTTTTGATTAGAGATTCATTACATGAGTGGAAAATTCTATATTCTGAATGGAGGTTTAACTACTTGTTTGAAGTTGATCTTCTTTATTTAAAATGTATTCTTTGGTATTCTTTGATGAATGCATTTTTGTTTGGAGATTCATCAAATAATTTGAAAATTTGTGTGGTTGATAAATTGGATATTTTGTTGGAAATTCAACTACTTGGTTGAATATTCAATGCTTTAGATAGAAATACTTTATAAAAGTCGAAAACTTATTTCTGGATTAAAAATTTTTCTATTTTATTGGAAACTTTTTGTTTTTCTTTTCATCAAAAATTAATTTTTCACTCAAAATTTACCTACTCTAGTTGGAGACTCATATATTTATTAGAAAATTGGATCACCTTTTCTGTTTTGAATTCAATTTCCTTTTTTCAAAGTTAGTTCTTCTCTCGAAAGTTATAGTTCTATTCACAATAAGACTTTTTGGATTCAAAATTCAACTTTTTGGTTGGAAATTTTCTCTTTTGATTAAAGATTCGTCATTCTTGTGTAAAATTGAAATATTTTGTTGAAAATTCACTTTTTTGATAGGAAACTTGTATATTTTGTTAAAAAAATGATCATTTTGGTTAAAAATCCAACTACGCGTCCAAAAATTGAACTATTTTCTTGAAAATAAGTTCATGAATTAATTGTGTATCTTAGGTGCCACTGTACTGATTCTGATTGATTCCGGGTTTACTCCGATTGTTCACGGGAAGATAAAAAAGAAGTTGTAAAATTGACAAATATTTTACTCCATTTGTTAACACAGAAGTTTGATTGATAAATAATTCAAAGATAGGCTCTTTTGAAAGCCTATCTTGTTATGAGAACTACTTTTTATTGAAAACTATTTTGGAAAAGTAGTGTCACCGTTAGGTAGTTTAGATAAACGCTTAAGTAGTGCAATAATTTAAGAATAGGAGTGATCTGATTTCTTGGAGAACGTTGGTACCGGAAGGATCTTGGAAGATTTGTCGAAGAAAACTTAACGCCGGCCTGACTACATGTACCGGTAGATAGGAGCTTGCGGTATGCATATAAAAGAGCCCACAAGTTCGGATCTACGGGTTAGTGTCATCAAGTAGCTGAACGAATCTGAGTCATTCGCCGATTACTGCTGCAATTCTTCAAGGTGCTCGATCGTCAACATCCTTCTCCTCATCATCAAGATAACTGAAAAGAGATGAAAAATTTGTTATTCATTATGTATTTTTATCAAAGATATTTTTTTTAGAGCTGATTCTAATTCAAGATTACTATTATCTGTTACCGGCATCGAGAACGTTTCACAGCTTTAGTGGTTCGTGTCCACGCTAAGCTTCTAGAATGTTTTTGATGACGTCATAGAATGCTATGGCGCAGTTGTGAGAAACCTATTGGGCATCAACAACTTCAAGATTATACATTATCTCAATCAAGAACGGACATGAACCACTATAGCTGTGGAACGTTCTCGATCTCGGTAACATGTCGGTTATAGGAATCTTGAATTAGAACTGGCCTTACTTATCTATATTTTTTGTGCATGTAAAGTATAGGTAATGGGAAAAAGGATTTTTTCGCACGGAGACAAAGAGGGCGCGAAAATGCGCAATTTGGAAATAAGAATATAAAATTGATATAATACAACATTTTTGTATTTCATAGTATCTATTATCTGAAATGATAGAAAAGTGGACATTCTTTAAAATCGTGAATCTTCTTCCAAAAATATAGTGATTTCTAGAAAAAAATGCGAGTATCGCCTACATTTCTAAAAATATTTTACTTCCTTGGATATTCAATGATTCTTTCTTTGAAAGTATCGATTTCCGGTAAAAACCGTCAACAAAAACAAAACTACTGAATTTAATCTTTCTGAAAAAGAATCTGTGAAGCATAATAATAGCCTGACAGATTCTATGATATTTCTCCTCTGAATACCAAATTAAAACAAAAATGCACTAACACATCAATGAAAAAAAAGTTACAAAATTTAACATAATCCTAAATTGTTCCAAAATTCCAAATCATATTTGAAAAATTGTGAACCTTCTCTGAAATTCAACGATTTCTCATAGTTCTATAGTGCCGAATTTGAAAACTTTTTTTAAAATCATGAATTTTTGCTTAAAATAACCGCTTTCCGGTAAAAAATGCTAACATAACCTTAAACTGCACAACATTTCTGCCGAAAAAAACACTAAAATTAACAATGACTGCTGAGATTATAAATCTTGTCCGAATAATAGAAATTTTCGTTTTGAAATACCATTTTTGTGTGAATGGATAACATAACACAACGATGTTGTCAGTTGTTTTTAAAAAGGGGGGTTTCAAACAAAAAGTTGAATTCTCTATCAAATCAATGCAAAGTGTTGAATTTGCAACTAAAAGAGAATTTTCAATGCAAAAAATATTTTTCTGTCAAGCAGAAAAAAAGTCTTCCCAAGTTGTTGAATTTTCAAGTAAAAAATTTGAATCTCCAATGGAAGAGTTGAATTTTTGAAAAGAGAGACATATTTTAATCCAAAGAAACGTCATTTACAAAACAGTTGAATTTTTAACAAAAACGAGGATTTTAGACCAAATATTTTAATTGTCTACTAAACTCTCTAAATCTGAAATAGTGAAATTTTCACTATTTGAATTAGTGAAAGCTATTTCACTATTGAAATAGTGAAATCGTTTGCTTCCACCATTTCAATTAGTGAAATTCACTATTGTTATAGTGCAATTTTCACCAGCACTCAATTAGTCAAAAATGACTAATTCAAATGGTGAAACTGAAATGAAGGAAAAGTATAACCTCAATTCCTTATTTTCGATCAGACAAATTTGGAATATACTTGTAAGTTTATGATAAAACTAAAATACTTGATAGTACCTCGTGCTATAAATTTATTCAGAAAAAAATATATTTTACAAAATAATATTTGTCTAAAATGCAGAAATTAATCGTTTTTTTTTTAGTCATGCATAATTATATGTGAGAATATCCCTATTGAATATCAGAGTGAACCGACTAATTAAATCATCCATTCTAAGAATTTATTTATTTTCAATAATAACGCATTGACGCGTTTCGAAATACTTTTCTGTTCCTTCTCAAGATGCGAAAATTACAAAAATTCTCGAAGATTTAAAGGAACGACTGAAATATCAAGGAAAATGAAATTACCGACATTGTTAAATCCCAAATTTATAGAAATTCCCGTAAAATAGAATTCCTGAAATTATGAAATTGCTGACATTATTTCGTGAATTAAAAATATGAATCAGTGTACGAAAATTATATTCAAAAAATAAATCTAAACACGCGTGCTACTAAAATGTAGGATAAAACTCACCACTGATTTATCTCTACGTTTCCCTTTAATTAAAGAAAAAAATATTAAAAATTCG